>MJUU01072722.1:20994-39667 GCA_002080025.1 Modiolus philippinarum
GGGAGTTTTTGACAATTTTTGCATGGTTGTCTGGAGAATAGGTAAGTTTGCAAATTATATAAATGCAATAATGTAATAATGCTTTATACCACGGCACCCACCAATGAATAAGCTGCACGATGGTCAATAGAATAAAGATCCACACACTATAAGTTTCGCAAAATATAACACTTCATCGGAAGGATATACTGAAGTAAAATTTGAAAAAAACAAACTAAAGTGTTCTGGTAATTTTTCAAGGTTGTGTTGAAACTGTAGACTAAAATTCTGCAGATTAAAAACCAAGTTTAGAGAAAGACAAATAAATTAGTAGCAATGAAAACTCAACATTTGATATCCTTGATTTTGGAAATTGTTTTTCACAGATAAAACTGACAATTTACATGTAATTACACAGGCTTAAGAAAAATCAGCATCACTGGTTTTTAAACTAGCAAATGTAATTCATAGCTTGATTTCACACCAAATGGTTTTCTTCACTTTCCATTACTTCCCCCATGGCACCATTTTATCACGTTTTTGAGTATATTCTTCGACAAAGAGGATTTCTAGTGCATAAATTCCACATGTTGCGATTTCATTTCATTTCCACTCAGTATAATTAAAACTTAAATTATAATGTCGTTCTACAACGCATTTTTAAAGGTAGCTTGATGTGAATAAAAGGCTACACTTCATCGTAATATATTGGTTATTGACAGGAACAAATAAATGGATATTGCGTAAATGTACATGGGACACAATCCCTATAAATACATGGCAAGATTAAGCAAATGGAACAACGCTTTCATTGCTGTTTTTCATCTTGAAGTCATCATGATGCTTTCAACGAAGAGCAAACACTCGTACCTCTTGTAACTTCAAGGCGGCCCCCCTAACACCAGTGTGAGCAGAATTAACCTGCTAAATGTTGAACAACGCTACATCCATTCCGTTTTACATCATTTTTGTCATGGATACGGGTCTTCAACAAGCAAAACTTATCGGGCAAAGTACTCTTACAAACACTGCCGTCCATTGCCCGAAGAAGGGACCAATAAACAATACTACATTTCATGCAAAGCTCTGTCCTTAGCTGATTTTGGCTTTCTATTTAGACCATATTTGATTATTTGTTGTCTATCAGTTTTTAAACATCTTTGACTTAATGGTCTTCCAAACATTTAGATTTTATCTGCAATGATGAGACATAAGTTGTCGAAATGCGCATATGTAGAATCAAAATTCACAGTAACTTCGGTATTTAGTTATTCCTATTCATAAACGATCACAGAGCCAAAAGCATAAGAAAAACAAAGCATTAAGAATTAGAAAATTAATGCTAGATTAAAATTATAATCATATTAATGTCGTTTTGATAGTCTTATGAATCTGGATTTACAAACTTCGAACAATTCAATATTTGAAAGAAACTTGTTGAAAGCAACTGCAGTATTTACGTGTGTTTACTTTTCGTCCAAATAAGGTGTATTTCAATTACTTTTGTTAATTGTAACATTTATAATGTTGGCTTTCTCCTTGCAGATATATTTGTCAAACATTTGAAGAAAATTTTAATTTCAAGCTTGTTTTAACTTAATTTTGATACCTGTTCATCATATCACGTTGTACATGAAGAAAACAAACAAGATCATGTATTGATAATTCTGTCTGGACTCAAAAACGTCTTGCTACGTTTTTGTCTTCAATATTCAATATTTAACGTCACTTAAATAATTAA
Organism: Modiolus philippinarum; assembly: GCA_002080025.1. Lineage (NCBI taxonomy): Eukaryota > Metazoa > Mollusca > Bivalvia > Mytilida > Modiolidae > Modiolus > Modiolus philippinarum. Next base: position 22,715 of record MJUU01072722.1, read on the forward strand.
AAGACAATATTGTATCATTTTCAATTTGAGATCGGAGCATTTTTTTTTTGTCTCTAATATTAATGAGTAATATGATATACGGCTTATTGTGACTCTTTAATAATTGAATACAATGTTTCGATTTAGTATTGTGAAACATCGACCAACGAACGCATAATAAAAAAATACGGAAGTTCTAAAATAAAAAAAAAACCCCAAGAACATGGCAATCCATATTAAACACAAGATGACAAAATACCGAAGTAAGGATATACTCAGTTTATTTGGATGATTATTTCGACAACGGATCGAATAAAAATATTTGGTAGGCCATAAATCAAAACATATGTAACAAATAAAGGTAATAAGTAAATCACCGTAAATAATTGTCAACAGCCGAAATACAAAGGGAAAAAAGAAAACAGGTGCAAAGGTTCCGGAAAAACTGTCATCCGTAATGTTCCTGTAGAAAACGAAAACATAAAAAAAGAATAAGATCTAAATGGTGGCTAAAACCAGAGTTATGCACAACAGAGATACTGTTTAGGTTTATACCAAATTTTCTAAAATTGAGATACAACAAGTTTGAAAATATTATTTAATTTTCGGGCTAGCCGCAACTTCAGTATAACTGCTATTGTGAATACCGTTTAGACGAGCAGTCCGCCTGCAGAAGAATCGGTCCAGTGGTTAAAGATGATAAAATAACGAAGGTACTGTTAATTTAGAAGTTACTGTTAATTTTGTTGCTGCAGATCGTCATTTATCATGGTCTTCCAAATGTTTAGATTTTATCTGCACTGAAGAGCCATACGTTGTCGAATTGCTCATATGCAGAACTTAAATTCACAGTAACTTCGGTATTTAGTTATTACTCAACTAATATCTCTACGATGCAGAATAAATCAAAATTACTTGGAAGATGAATAACAAAATACCGAAGTTACTGTTAATTCATTTTCTGTATATGCGCATTTCGACATTTTTTTCTCATCAGGGCAGATAAAACCAAATAATTTAGAAGTCCAGTCACCAGAAACGTGTAAAAGCTGATAGAGAACAAATAATCAAAAGGAACTCTATAGAAAAGCCAAAGCTCAGCTAGGGACAAAGTAATACATTAGGGAGATACTCCTTAGTTTTAATTCAAAGATCATGAATAGAAATTTATGTTGAAGCTGGGGTTGTGTTCAAGGAATAAAGATGAACCTCAAGTTTTGTTTCTCTTAATCAAAAGAAGGTCTTGCTTTACGACTGTAGTACATTCAAAAGGCGATGTAAGGTTTTTTTATATCAATATTTATATATAGAAGAGTAAACATTATATAATTGAAACGCATAACAATTATAATGGAAAAAGAAGACATCAAAGAAAGTCAGAAAACAAAACCACAATAGAATATAATTATAATCAAACAAATAGAAAACAAAATACCGAAGATACTAAAAAATGATATAACACCAATAAAAACCTGTATGTATATTATATCAGCATTATGAATTAAACCGTAACAAATAGACTTATTACTACACGTCTGTATTTTCTTCAATGGTTTCATTATTTGAAAAAAGGGGGGAGGGGTCAGTTTACTACAAAAGCACATGTTCTGTGTTTACACAGAATCAAACTGGAACTTATTGTAGATTTCTGATTTATTGACAGGTAAACCTCATGGTACCTTTGTCAGTTTTCTGATTTTACTGACAGGTAAACCTAATGGAACCTTTATCAGATTTCTGATTTATTGACAGGTAAACCTAATGGTACCTTTATCAGAATGGTTGATTCTTTGTGAAAATGGCCCGCTGAAATATTCGTTAGTTTAACACAAAATTCATTTTAAAAAGCGTTTTTCCTACAAAATATACAGACTTTCTTAACATTTTCCCGGATTGAATCACTCACAGTGTGACGGGTGCTGTTAACAGAGCAGGACATGCTTACCCTTCCGGAGCACCTGATGTCACTCTCAGTTTCACTGGAGTTCACACTGTGAGTGCCTTTGTTCTGAATGTTGTGGTTTCTGGTTCTGTGCTTTGTGTCTGTCTGGCGTCATTGTTTTTGTGTCTAACGTCATTGTTTTCTGTGTTCTCGTTTTTGCCCTGTCTTTGGACTTCGATTTTTGTGAATGTCACCCCTTTGTTCCTTCGGTATTCTACTGCCGTTGTTTCTTAAAGAGTGTAATGTACTATATTTTTACATATCTGTGCAAAATCTTGTACAGAAACAAACAAAAGTAACGTCAACAGAATTCCAAATCAATAATCTAAAGGAAACGAATCCGACTCAATGTTGAAGGCCTCATAGTGACTTCACGATGAAGTGCACCAATCAAAGTTTTGTAACATTGTTTAGTTTAATCATATATACTTTGTCTTCTGTTCCTTTACTCCATATACTTTCATTGTTAATTTAGAGGAACGCTGACCTCATGAAAAGGGGAATCAAAGCTATAACTAAAGTTTTTAATTTACCGCAGTCAATGGTGAGAGTTAGATCCAGAAAAGTGTTGTGTGTTTTTAAAATCATTGTTTGCTTAACCAAGTCTCAGTTGATTGGGTAAATCATGTCGACATAATCTTCAATAGTAAGATTATGGTTAATATATATGCTGTTATCATTGGAAATTATCATAAATGTTTTTATGATGCCACTCGTGACAGAACAACACAAACATCTGCAATGAGAGGTGTACAATTTGTACTTATGGGAATGTCAATAATGTGTTAAATAAAAGTGACAACAAAAGTCCGAATCGATCAAAGGGAGATACCAGTAAGGGAAATCCGTATAACATACCACAGAATCAGTGAAACAACCCAACACAGAACATTTATGGCAAACCGTCATATTCCCGACTTGGAACGGGCATTTCAGAAATAAAATGGTGGATTAAACATAATTTAATGATGCATCAACCTCCCGCTTAAATGACGAATAACTATAGCTAAAAGAATAATCTCGCAAAAATGTTGTCTAGCAAACTATTGAGTATTTTAAGGAATGATATGGAGTAAATGAACATGAGACCATAACACATATGTCAACTCCAACTGCAAAAATTTATTGAGCTGTATGGCCATTTCCGATTCCTCATCAGCAGCACTAGAATTCTAATAGTATCAACAGTGCCTTATTAGTATCATCACATGTTCAGGAACAATGATTGTTAGGAGTAGTATTAGATATTCATCCTTTGTTTTTGTTATAACAGATGGACTGAATACCAGAAAAGTTGAAAGATCATCTAATATGCTGCGTCAATTTACATGTAATCCGATTTTTTGGAAAGGTTGTATGAAATACAAAACACCAACGTTACTGTGAATTTAGTTTCTGCAATTTTCCATTTCGATAACGCATGTTTCTTAGTGCAGATCAAACCAAATGTTTGCAGACATGGACAAAATGCCTATGAGCCGAAGTCTCTATAAATGCATTGTAGAAGTAGTCAATTGAACAACGGTTTTATTGTTCTTCTTCATCTAAAGTTACCATGAGACCTTAAACAATGACCTTTGCTCATACCTTGTCTAATTTCACGACGGCATTTAGCACATTTTGCAAGGAATATATTCATAGTTCTTGAACAATGCTACATCTTTGTATCTTCGCTTTTTGTCATGGATGCGGGATCGTCAAAAAACATAAAAGTAACTACCAAGCGTTCTTATATTTGCAGTCTTCCATTGCCCGACAAAAGACTAACAGAAGACAATGACAACATATTAGCCGTTTCTATTTTGAACCTTGCAATTTCTTATTTTATGTAAATTTTGTTGAAAACTAAGGAGTATCTTCCTCATTCAAAGCTCTGTCCTTAGCTAATTTTGGCTTTACATTTAGGTCGTATTGGTTATTTGTTCTCTATCAGTTTTCAAACATCTTTGAGTTGATGGTGTCCTAAATGTTACGATTTTTATCTGCACTGAAGAGATATAAGTTGTTGAAATGCGCATATGCGGAATCAAAATTCATACATTGTAGTTTCTTCAGTACCACAGGATATTCATGAAGTCTGTAAATCGAAATATGTGTAAAAACAGAGATAGAACAAATCACTCACAGGAATCAAATATAAAAAACTCAGGAAAGAGCTATCCACGAGGGAAATATTCCTTAGTTTTTAACAAAATTTTCTTTATTTTTTGTATTGAAAGTTTCAAAACAAATTCGGTTTTCTGGACAGCACCTACTATGTTTGTGAATAACTTCGGAGACATCTTTCAGAAAAAACGTAACTATCAATAGATAAAACAGGTCTTATTATAGATTATAATTTATCTAAACCTTTAAAAGAATTTTTTACACTCTAAACGTAGAAAAAGTTTTGTTTTGTTGTTTCACCACATTTTATTTTTAAAAAATATATATATTAGTAAGTCCACTGGTTAAATGGATGGATAAAATAGTTACACGATGCCGAATTAAAACAATGTTTGTATTAAGTTTTTTTTAAAAGCCAATGAAATCTGTAGTTGTTTCCATCAAAATGTGAGAGTTTAATGTTTATACTTTATCCAATATTGTCAGCAAGGGACACCAGTTTACAATGGGCCCCTTTTGAAAACATTTTCATTGATCTTCTATGAAAATACAAAAATACCCAAGTCTTATAATAAATTTCGTTATGTTGTGTACACGTGTATCAAGGAGTAACCTTTAATCAGTAGCATTAATGTCGATTATATGGAAGGCCATATTCCAAAAGTGGCCATGATAGACGTGCTCATGACCATATATCGCAAAAGGGAGCCAAATAAAGTAGCAAGGACATCTACCGAGTGTCATGCACGGAATAAAGCCTCAGTATTTCAAGGGGTTAGAATATTGATTAAAACAGTTAATTCCTATAAAACGCAAGATAACTTTTTCATGACAGACAAGTCTGACTATTGGCCTGCCGAATACATATCACCAAGGATACCAAGAAAATTGAAAATATCATGGTGGCTGTTGCCATGGCAACAGGAAACAATTTGGGAATATCCAGTACAGACCAGGCGAATTTTAATTTCTCCATGCATCCGGATGGAGGTGGAGACTGAGTGTAGGAAAATATATCCACCACAACTCCACGCATCCGGGTGTGTTTTTCCAAGTGAATACACGATTTTCACGATATTCATGATATTTTTATTTTAATTTTACTATAATTCATCATAAAATTAATTTATTTTAATTATTTAAGTTTTCTGTTAAGAAATAACGTAATTGAAACATAAGCTTACAAGTCACAAGGGAACCTCTCTTTATGATAGGTTTTGTTTTGAGGCGATTACAAGTTCGTCAAGACTGCTACTTGCACCAATTTTTACACGAGTCCCGATACATAACAGATTAAGCGAATGGAAGTTTTCTTTCGCTGTTATGAAATACAGATTCTTTGACTACTCTTTCTCAAAAGTTAATAGTTTTGCTTTTATTTTATTGTATCGTAATTTTCATATAAAACACAACGAGGGACTTACGTATGGGTGTGTCTTTTGATATTTTACGTAATGAACATATACTAGTAATTTTTTTAGTTGGTAATTTCGATTTTTAAAATCCATTTATATTAATATTATATTTATTTAATATATGTATTTATTTTCTTTTTGGAAATCACACAATAATAATAATTAAGAACATCTTAAAATCTTCGAGTTTAATCGGAACTGTTTATGACGCCCTCAGGCTAATTAACTGACAGGTGTCCTGAACACTTGTTTATTACGTTTGTTAATAGCACCACTTTGCATTCATTTGCACTGATTTCGCACAAACATTGCTTTCACATCCACCCATTTTTACAGTCGATTGTAGGTAAATATCTCAATTATATCAACCACTTCTCTCAGTCAGATAATTTCTATTATTTTGATAAATCTGGAATAAAGTTTATCTAATTTCCTTTCTGAAAATACATTAGTTATTTTGGTTATTTTTTTTTATTTTTATTTTTTTTTTTTTGGTATTTGTTCTCCATCATACACGTTTTCGGTTAATGGACTTCCAAATATTTTGGTATTATCTGCACTGATGAGACATAAATTGTCGAAATGCGCTTATGCAGATAATAAATTAACGGTAACGTCGGTATTTTTGTTATTTATAAAAAAAGATTTAAAAAAAATTAATAGTAATTATAGAAAAAAAAAATAAAGAAAGAAAGAAAGAAAAAGTTGCAAAAATAAATGAGAAAATAAATCCGCGGATATGTCGCGGGAGAGGGGTAAGAAATTTATAAAATCAGCATTATGTCATTATGTCATACCGCCCCGTTCCGAATGGAACTATTAGGGACCGACCATTTAACCTGACGGGGGAATTGTGGGTTTTTCTGGACAGAATTTTTTTTTCTATTTTTTTTTCACATGTATCAACAAAATATTTTCTTTCAAAATTAACATATTTTTTGGGGGGCAGAAAGCCTCCTTCAGAATTTTTTTTCATCATTTGGGCAGCCAAAATATTTTTTTCAAATAAAATCAGCTCTAAAATATATTTATTTAGAAAAAAAACATGCCCCCCCCTCCCCAACTTAAAGTTAAATGGTCGGTCCCTTATAATAGAAATAATTTCAATGTGTTAGGCAAACTATAGACCGAACAATCTACTTCTGAATATGAATATTATTATAGGATGTTTTTAATTAAAAAACTTAAAAAAATAAATTTTGTCAAAACATTGCTTTGCTTAAAATAGACAAAAAATTGTCATCATTCTGATCGACAAGGGTAGGCATTGAGGGTTTAGACCCCTTTTTTAAAATATCATTGATTAAATGCAGAATTAAGGTATATTGATAAAAAAATTATCATTCCTTCAAACACATCCGATTAAAGAAATTTAAATAGAAGTTATTGTACATGGATCTATAACTAATTCAGTACATGTAAGTTTTGCGTAGTGTGTGTAATAAACAAGCATGTAGTTAGTGCCTGTGGGTCAGTCGCTCAGTAAGACCCGATATTCAAATAACAATTTGAAACTTTTTTGAGTGACGTATCACGCAATCTCTCATTTAAATACTTCGCATGTCTGACAATTTGTGAAACATTCGAGGGGAATTTCGTTAATTGAGAAAATAGTTCACTTGGATTATTTGAAAAACTAGAGGCTCAGATACTGAATACATCGGGAAACGAAAACCGAAGCAAGAAAAGGAAAGGGGAAATTCTAAAATCATAAATCCAATATCACGGCAATTCACAGCAACACGAATTGAGACAGTATGACAAAGACAAAACAAATAAACAAAAATGAACAAGAACGCCATAAAACTATAGCACTAGCAGTGTGAACCCCTATAAACACTGAGGTATCATAAGGTGTTCCGGAGGGGTAAGCATGATCTGCTCCACGCGTGGTACCCGTCACACTGCCAGTGAAAAGTCCGGTTTTGTCACAGTCGGTGTTAGTCAGTCCGGTAACAAACTCTGGATCTACCCAAAATTATCTGTTCTCATTTGTGAAACAGAAACATTGTAATGGTCTGTGAAATCGTGGTGACGACCGTTAAACTTCTGTAGTGAACAATGGCAGTAGAATACCGAAAGAACAAAGCACAAGATTACACAAACCAAAGACAAAAGCAAGAACACCAGAAGACGGAAGACCAAAGACACCACATGCCCACAAAACACACGAACATTACATACACAACACAAAAAACTAAAGCACTAACAGTGTGACCTCTCAAAAAACTGCGACATCAGGTGCTCCGGAAGGGTAAGCATGTCCTGCCCTGCTTACAGCACCCCTCACACAGTCAGTGAGGCATTTAAGGGTTGGAAAGGTCTGTTTTGTAGCTGATCGGTTAATGTCGTTTTCTAACCCGTAGACAAAACCGATAAAAATCCATGGTACGTGTTACTTGTCTAACCCTCAAACAGTTCCAAGGTAAAAAATTGAGAAGTTTCTGTAAATTTCTTAAGTATTCAGACAATAACCAGACAAATCGGTACCTCAAACATCACTAACGAAGACAAAACTAAAATTCAATAGTATGATATACAAGACAACACAAAAAACTAAAGCACTGACAGTGTGAACCCCCATAAAAACCGAGGGTGACATCAGGTGTTCTAGAAGGGTAAGCATACAGCGATGGAAACGTGCAACATTCCCAAAATAGCGCTCATCGTGTGAATCGTGTGCGTTCATCGTGTAGATTGTTTGCGTTTATCGTGTAAATCGTGTGCGCTCATCGTGTATCGTGTATCGTGTAACGTGTAACGTTCATTGCGTGTATCGTGTAGCGTGCGTTTACTCGTTTCATTTAAATTCCTCATTTTATAGATAGGTTTACCAGTTTTTCGCAAAAGGTAGCAGGACGTTTTGGACCTAAATTCTATCAAGTTATAGTATTGCGGACACCGGTATAATATAAAAAAGAGAAAAGGTGCCCTATCTTTTATATTAATAGTTAAACTCTATCAAGTTACAGTATTGCTGACACCGGTATTATATAAAATAGAGAAAAAGTGCCCTATCTTTTATATTTATGGCTAAATTCTATCAAGTTATAGTATTGCGGACACCAGTATTATATAAAATAGAAAAAAAGTGCCCTATCTTTTATATTTTGGGTTAAATTCTATCAAATTATAGTGTTGCGGACACCGGTATAATATGAAATCTTTTATATTAATGGTTAAATTCTATCAAGTTATAGTATTGCGGACACCGATATTATATAGAATAGAGAAAAACTGCCCTATCTTTTATATTTATGGTTAAATTCTATCAAGTTATAGTATTGCGGACACCAGTATAATATAAAATAGAGAAAAAGTGCCCTATCTTTTATATTAATGGTTAAATTCTATCAAGTTATAGTATTGCGGACTCCAGTATTATATGAAATAGAGAAAAAGTGCCCTATCTTTTATTTTTATGTTTAAATTCTATCAAGTTATAGTGTTGCGTACACCGGTATAATATGAAATAGAGAAAAAGTGCCCTATCTTTTATATTAATGGTTAAATTCTATCACTAGTATTGCGGACACCGATATTATACAAAATAGAGAAAAAGTGCCCTATCTTTTATATTTATGGTTAAATTCTATCAAGTTATAGTATTGAAGACACCGGTATAATATAAAATAGAGAAAAAGTGCCCTATCTTTTATATTAATAGTTAAACTCTATCAAGTTATAGTGTTGCGGACACCGGTATTACATAAAATAGAGAAAAAGTGCCCTATCTTTTTATATTTATGGTTAAATTCTAACAAGTTATAGTATTGCGGACACCGGTATGATGTCAAATAGTGAAAAAAGTGCCCTATCTTTTATATTTATGGTTAAATTCTATCAAGTTATAGCATTGCAGACACCGGTATAATATAAAATATAGAAAAAGTGCCCAATCTTTTATATTAATGGTGCCCTATCTTTTATATTTATGGTTGAATTCTATCAAGTTTTAGTGTTGCGGACACCGGTATAATATGAAATCTTTTATATTAATGGTTAAATTCTATCAAGTTATAGTATTGCGGACACCGGTATTATATGAAATAGAGAAAAAGTGCCCAATCTTTTATATTTATGGTTAAATTCTATCAAGTTATAGTGTTGCCGACACCGGTATAATATGAAGTCTTTTATATTAATGGTTAAATTCTATCAAGTTATAGTATTGCGGACACCGGTATTATATAAAATAGAGCAAAAGTGCCATATCTTTTATATTAATGGTTAAATTCTATCAAGTTATAGTATTGCGGACACCGGTATCATATAAAATAGAGAAAAAGTGCCCTATCTTTTATATAAATGGTTAAATTCTATCAAGTTATAGTATTGCGGACACAGGTATTATACAAAATAGAGAAAAAGTGCCCTATCTTTTATATTTATGGTTAAATTCTATCAAGTTATAGTATTGCGGACACCGGTATAATATAAAATAAAGAAAAAGTGCCCCATCTTTTATATTAATAGTTAAACTCTATCAAGTTATAGTATTGCGGACACCGGTATTATATAAAATAGAGAAAAAGTGCCCTATCTTTTATATTAATGGTTAAATTCTATCAAGTTATAGTATTGCGGACACCGGTATAATATGAAATAGAGAAAAAGTGCCCCTTTCTTTATATTAATGGTTAAATTCTATCAAGTTATAGTATTGCGGACACCGGTATTATATAGAATAGAGAAAAAGTGCCCTAAGTTTTATATTTATGGTTAAATTCTATTAAGTTATAGTATTGCGGACACCGGCATTAAATAGAATAGAGAAAAAGTGCCCTATCTTTTATATTTAAGGTTAAATTCTATCCAGTTATAGTGTTGCCGACACCAGTATAATATGAAATAGAGAAAAAGTGCCCTATCTTTTATATTTATGGTTAAATTCTATCAAGCTATAGTGTTGCGGACACCGGTATAATATGAAATAGAGAAAAGGTGCCCTATCTTTTATATTTAAGGTTAAATTCTATCAAGTTATAGTGTTGCGGACACGGGTATAATATGAAATCTTTTATATTAATGGTTAAATTCGATCAAGTTATAGTATTGCGGACACTGGTATTATATAAAATAGAGAAAAAGTGCCCTAAGTTTTATATTTATGGTTAAATTCTATTAAGTTATAGATTTGCGGACACCGGCATTAAATAGAATAGAGAAAAAGTGCCCTATCTTTTATATTTAAGGTTAAATTCTATCAAGTCATAGTGTTGCCGACACCAGTATAATATGAAATAGAGAAAAAGTGCCCCATCTTTTATATTTATGGTTAAATTCTATCAAGCTATAGTGTTGCGGACACCGGTATAATATGAAATAGAGAAAAGGTGCCCTATCTTTTATATTTATTGTTAAATTCTATCAAGTTTTAGTAATGTGGACACCCGTATAGTATAAAATAGAGAAAAAGTGCCCTTTCTTTATATTTATGGTTAAATTCTATCAAGTTATAGTATTGCAGACACTGGTATGATATAAAATAGAGAAAAAGTGCCCTATCTTTTATATTCATGGTTAAATTATATTAATTTTTAGTATTGCGGACACCAGTATTATATAAAATAGAGAAAAGGTGCGCTTTCTTTTATATTTATGGTTAGATTCTATCAAGTTATAGTATTGCAGACTCCGGTATAATATGAAATAGAGAAAAAGTGCCCTTTCTTTAATATCTATAGTCAAATTCTATCAAGTTATACTTTTGCAGACACCGGTTTAATATAAAATAGAGAAAAAGTGCCCTATCTTTTATATTTATGGTTAAATTCTATCAAGTTTTAGTATTGCGCACCGGTATAATATAAAATTGAGAAAAGGTGCCGTATCTTTTATATTTATGGTTTAATTATATCAAGTTATAGAATTGCGGCCACCGGTATAATATAAAATAGAGAAAATGTGCCCTTTCTTATATATTATGTTGAACTTATAAGAAAATTTTAGTTGACGTGTAAATCTAATTTAAAAGTAAGCCCTGGGTTCATTACTACGGTATATATCAGGACTTTTTTATTTGACGTAAATTATTTTTTGATTAAACATTGTTTATTTAATTTATTTATTTTTCTGACAAAATTACAACATTTTAAGCATTTGTCGACCCTACTCTGGTATTGTTTCGGCAAAAGTGGGGACAGTTCCCGGGAGAAAGTTTGTAACACGCTATTTCATATGGAAAACGTTTCTTTTGTCAAAATTAACATTGGTTTTATCTTTATGTATCGCATTGTAAATTGCCATTTTATTTATGCTGTGAAAGCTAGAATATCTCCACTTTTATTGCACGCAGATATTTTTCATTTCGATTTCGTTTCATGAAAATATATAAGATTTTTTAACTGACACGGTGCACGTTACACGGTACACGGTACACGATACACGGTACACGATACACGATTGAGAACTTTCTGTATCATTCATCGTGTGAATCGTGTGCGCTCAACGTGTGAACCGTGTGCGTTCATCGTGTGAATCGTGTGCGTGTGCTAGGGAATGTTGAACGTTTCCATCGCTATATCCTATTCTGTATACAGCACCCATCACACTGTCAGTGGGTCAATCCAGGGTAAAGTCGGAACCGGTAGTGTCAAATCCGGGAAGACGCGAATCTAGCTGAAAATGTCAGTTTTCACTTGTGACACTGTCATTTCATATCTATCTATGATGTCGTGGTGAAGGGACGAAAGTAACAACGGCTGAACATATCCCTGACTCATCAGTTTTTTGACAATGCTTTTGCTCTTTCCACAAAATCACTGTATGTACTGCACGCTCTACAGTAACGAATTAATTGTGAAATATATACTCCATATGCTGGGGATACGTATATTGCTGCAGAGAAAGAGAAAGTTCACAATTGGAAAGTAAAAATCATCACGTTTGTAATATAATCTAGATTTCAGACGTCCATGCTCGTCAATGTATAACAAAAGGTCAAGGTATGAAGCAGAATCGGGTGTTTTGTTGTCCCTTTAATTTCAATTTCACTGCGGTGGATGCGATGTAAATATTCTTAAAATCTTGGGTTATTAAGAGAAAGTGCATCGTCTATATATCTGAAGCTGAAATTAAAAGTCTGGGCTAGTTGTTTTTGTTTCTGTTGTATCAGCCCTTGTAAAAACTTTGCTTCATACGAAAAAAGGAAAAGCTCAGCTAAAAGTGTCGCACAATTTGTTCCCATAGGAATCTCTATTGTATGTTGAAAAACACGGTCTACACATGGTGGCAATTGCAACAGTGACTGAAAATACCCTTGATGTATAAGTTTTTGAGACAGTAATCTCGTTCTGTTGACAAAATCGCTGCACAAACTACAGGCACGGCATTAGCGAATGAGCTGTGAAATGTACACGCCATATGCCGGAGAAGTGGGAATATTACTGCTCAAAAACGTGAAGTTCACTATTAGAAAGTCGAAAGCATCACTCTTGTCGTAAATTTTTGCTTTCAGACGTCTAGAGTTGTCAATGTAGAGGTATGGGTCCAGGTATGATGCTGATGATGGTGTATCATTTTTCTCTTTAATTTCGAGTTCATTTGGGTATATCAGAAGAAGGTTATCCTTAAATTAAGGATTGTTTAATGGAAGATCATCATCTATAAAACGGAAACTGAAATTAAAGGAATTGGCTAGTTTATTTTCTTTTTTCTCAACTAGCCGTTGTATGAACCTGGCTTCATACAAGTAAACAAACAAATCTGCTAAATGTGGCGCGCAATAAGTCCCCATAGGTATCCCCATTGTCTGCTGGAAAACTTGTCCTCCAAATTTCACAAATATGTTATCAATCTAGAATTCCAGAAATGAGCAATCTTTGTTGAAGACCTTTAGTACATCGATCCTGTAAAGTTTAGTTAAATTTGTTTGAGCCCTTTCAGAGGATCTATTTGGTTCCGCACTGGCGGCCATGTTTTTTTTCGGATCAAACGAAATGAGCAATCTTTGTAAATAACCTTCCAGTATTTATTCCTGTAAAGTTTGGTTGAATTTGCTTCAGTGATTTCAGAGGAGAAGATGAAAATGTGATTTTTCCCATAGGGACCAATGTTTAACTAAGTTCCGTGCCGTCATGTTTTTATTGGATCCAAAAGAAATGAGAAATCTATGTTTAGGACCTTCCATACATCATTCTTGTAAAGTTTGTTTGAATTTGCTTCAGCAGTTTCAGAGGTGAAGATGAAAATGTGATTTACCAATAGGGTCCAATGTTAAACTGTTTTTCGTGCTGGCGGCCATGTTTTTATCGGATCCAAACGAGATGAGCAGTGGTTGTTGAGGACCTATAGCACAATATTCCTTTAAAGTTTGGTTTCAGAGGAGAAGATGAAAATGTGATTTTTCCCATAGTGCCCATTGTTAAATTCAAGTTCCGAGCAGGCTGCCATGTTTTTATCGGATCGGAACGGAATAAGCAATCGTTGTAAAGGACCTTCCATACATAATTCCTGTTACGTTTGGTTGAATTTGCTTCAGTGGTTTCAGAGGAGAAGATGAAAATGTGAAAAGCTAACTGACGGACGACAGACGATGGACGGACGATGGACGCCAAGTGATAGCAATAGCTCACTCCTACCCTTTTGGTCAGATGAGCTAAAAAGAGACTGATTTATGTATTTTCTTTAAAAAAAAACACGTTATTATATACAATTCTTGTGAAAACAATAGCATGTCGAATAGGTAACGGTAAAAACACAATTGCCCGGAACTTGTCGTAATTAAGAGCTTGGACATAGTGGCTATATTCAATACGTATTTTCTACCAGATGAACGGATATTACCAGCGAACACACTGAAATATGCAAATGACATACGGGACTTCCAAATCAAATGTTTGTTACCGAGATCCTTTTAGTACAAAAAAATAAATCAATTAGCACTAGAGGGTGATTGTCTATGATGAAAAAAACAAAAAAGAGTTGTTCAACTTACTGAATCTTTGCATATAAATTCGTTTTCCAAATATATATTTTCCCTGGGTGGGGGAGAGGAGTGGGTGAGGGTGGACTTTCTTTTTTTTGTAGGGATGTGCCAAAATAATTTCAGAAACATACCCCGAATTTATATACTGATGTACTTAATATATACCCCAAATTTATATAACAAATCTAAATTGTGGATCGATATTTAAATATGTACCATTAATTTTAATAGGTCATATCAAAACATCAAAGGAATAAGGCATTAAGTGCATGAAATATTACACTTTTAAAAGTAATAATTCAAATGAATTATGTTTCTTCTTAAACTATATCCCATTTTTGTCTCTATATGCTACTTTATGTACGAATGGATTAAGACACACACCTAAACCTATACTGGTCGAGCTAAATACCATACCCGAATTTTTGGCATATCCCTGTATAACAAAATATATGAAGTTACCCCCTCCCCCTCCCTCCCTGGCTACTCGGATGAAATGATTTTTTTTTATTAAAACATGTCATTTTGCGAATGTTACTAGTATGGTATACTGTAAGGGTATTATATTTTTCATATTCTTAAGGAGGTATGTCGGCATTTATTTACTTAATAGGTCAAATATACAGTTCTTCATTTGCATTGGAGGACACACCAGTGCCTTCAACTACAAAGAGTCCCTATCTCGAAAGTTCCGTATTGCAATATTGATATACCGTTCAAAAAAGTGACAATTTTCGACTTGTGAATGCCGCTCTTTGCTTAATTTACAAGTGTCTGTGAAAAAAAACCTATCAAAATACCCTCCAGAAAATCTATAAAGAGTGTAGACACACACCATTAAAACCCAATACCCTATCTGTTATATTGCTGTTGACTGTTGACTATGGACAACTAAGTTCTGACGAATTTTCAAGGCCTTGTTTAAAATTAACAAAAGACCTACCTTGTCCGCTTGTAATAATCCGTTGAATTAAAAATGCCAAAGCAAGACCCAAATTACAATGCATTTTTGCAGTAGAATTCTACATATAATTCTTGGGAAATCCTATAAATATCTGAACTATCTTGCAAAAAAAAAAAACAAATATACAAATATTTTACTCTTGTCTTCAATTATGTCATCGTCTAATTCTATTTCATTAAATAATTAATGCATCACTTATCGTTGAGGAAACAAAAGATACAGGAAACAATATATCCGAGTTTTCTCCTCAATAGTTCTTCCTCAAAATTGTATGCAAGGAAATACGAGGTACAAAAAGAAATATACACTCCTGTTATGGACAGTCAGGGACATTGACGTGTATTGTCCCTGTGATATTACATTTTTGTTCATGGTACGCCAGGCTACCATGTCAATTTTAAAATGACATATCTAAATAACAAGTTCAAGTTTCAAAGACGCCTTTTGTGGTTAAAGAGGTTGGGTAGGAGGGAGTCTAATCATGGAATCACAAACTTAAAAAAAATATTCAAATCCCAAGAAATCAATCCAATATCCCGAAAATAAAAAATGACATCGAATTGATCAAGAATTCGCACAATATAAAGTAACTGATCCCGGTGTCGTTTTCCGTATTAACTGTCCCTCAACCTCTCAAAATACCGAGATTGTCATAAATAACACAATACACAAGTTAACTGCAAATTTAGTTTTTACATATGACCATTTCGACAACTTCTTTCCCTTCAGTGCAGATTCTCGCTTTGTCTTTGCTTTACTGTGTTCCCGTTTTTGTCATGTCTATGGACTTTAATTGCTGTAATCATCACTTCCATTGTTCCTTCGGTATCCTACTGCCGTGTTTTTATTATTATTATTATTATTATTATCACACTTCAACTTGCTCCTTATATTTCGGTTGATATCCTTACCTTAAACTGAACCGTTCAAATACTAAAAATAAAATGGTTTAAAAATCAAGGGAGCTGAAGCAGGATGTATGATGTTGTAGTTTGAATATTTGAGTAACTTACCCTCATATAGGTTGTAAATCAAAATGTATTTATCTGTCTTTATCTAAGGACATATCTGTCATTCATTTAGATTTGCTCTCCGTTGTGTGATGACTACTTAATTTCTACAATACAGGAAACTGATAGTGCTGTGCACATGCCCATACTAATAACATGAATAAATGATTTGATAAAATCAACAAATTTAAAGTGTCACATAGTCTTTTCTGAAAATACACAAGAAACCATATGAAATATTAGTATTTTAGATTGTCCGAACAAGAAGAGCACACCAAGATTTTTTTCCTATCATGAGTAATGTCATTTGTTATATAAAAAAGTATAAGAGGGAAAATATGAATAAAATGATGGATATGTACCTAATTTATAGAAAGAAGAACATTAGAGACAATAAAGCTTGAAAGACGCAGTCTGGGCATTGTGCAGATAGATATTGTATTCATGACAACAGTTGACATAACGTCAAGGGTGTACATTTTTCATTTATTGTCAATAAATCGCATATTTACCAAATTGGTTTTTATTGACGGATTAGAATCCAAATTACACATTTGAATAAGTTATTACATATATCTTAAATGACCGGTTATTGAAATTTTTGAAAT
>MJUU01072722.1:41590-57773 GCA_002080025.1 Modiolus philippinarum
TATTTATAGATATATATAAATAAACATTATCCTAGCCTGTTCTCATACAAGGACATACAAGTCAATAACATTTCACAGAAAGAAGAGGGTTTTCCTGCGAGCTGATTGTTATCAATAAAAACAGGACATCCCCTGTTTATCAAATTTTATCTAAGTTTTATTTTAAAGGAAATCAACAATTCGTTGAAGATATTTATTATTGTCCAGCTAAACAAACAAAACAAGGGTTCGCGGAAAACGACGAGACAAAAATCTTGACTCTTGACAAATCTTATGTTAAAACGGGTTTCACAATGCTGGTAAAAACTTGCCGAGGTGTAATTTCTTTTTGGTGACCATTATTGAATACACTATAAGAATAAGAATGTTATTTAAGTAATCAAGATCCAATAAAGGGCACCATAATACAGAAATATATATATATATATATATATATATATATATATATATATATATAGTATGATTGATTAGACATATAATGCAACAAACAAAATAGACCACTACTGGTCACCTATGGGGGTGCAGGGCAGGACCAGAAACTAGGAAAAAGAGGGGAAACGGGGAATGTGTCAAAGAGACAACGACCCAAAGGGGAGTAATAACAACTCAAAGCCACCATAAGATCTTCAATGAACGGTGAGGAAACCCCACACCCAACGGCAGGTTGGAGTTGGCCCCTAAATAAAGAGTAATCAAATTAACACATTATGCTTGTATCTTATCAATAACCTACAACAATGACAATACCACCTACCTAGCGGAAATGGCTTTGTATGTCAGGACATGCGCATTTCAACTTTTTGGGAATCATTGACACATATATTTCACAATCACCTTTGAAGTTGACACTCCTGATGCTTGGTTAAACATGATTGATTCATAAAATCATACATGAAATAAGAAACTATTTCCTGATCTAAATTTTAGATGTATGTTTTGTCGATGCTTACTAGACAATTTATGGTGAAGCAGTCAGGTTTGATATTGCCTTTATGTCATTTTTATCTCACCTGACCTAAAAGGTAATGTGAGCTTTTGCAATTACTTTTCGTCCGTCGTCCGTCCGTCAATAATTGGGTTTTCAGATATTCTTCAAAATTGCACAATAGGTAGATCTCATCATGATGATTATCTTAACCCAATGTCAGGTTTTTTTATATCTATAACGGCTTTCGAGTTTGCCAAAAACTGTGATTTACCCCTAGTTTTAGCAGTGGCGGCCATGTTGTTTGACCGGCCGACTAATCCAACACAGTTGGCTTGTTTTTTGCCGAAAAGCACAACAAAGAAATATTGTAAATGACGATCAGACTTTAGATACAGTTCAAGATATTGGTGGTGTTCGAGCTACCAAAATTTGAGAGACTGAAGATCAACTGTACAACTTATAATGTTAGCTTGATTGTGGCAACTGAAAGCCAGGTGAGCGACACAGGCTCCTGGGAGCCTCTGGTTTGTCTAGGTTCTGTTATGTTTTTATTCCGTGCTTTTTAAAAATTTTATACAGGCTGCAATATTTTTCACTCACCAATAAATGGCCATTTTTGTACAAACAAAACAGTACACACCCTCTCCTTCCTTCGGAGCGAGGGTATAAAAATCAAATACAACCACCCTAAATGTAATTATGAAAAAGATTATTGCAAGCGAGTATATGCAAATTAAGACAGGTATGATCAGACCATATATTTTATATGGATTTTTAATTAGTTAACGATACTTATTGTTTTCGCTAAGATAAACATTTACTTTGAAATAAGTGACTTTTAAGAGTATGTAACGCTCAACATTACCATGACTTAAAGAAATATGAGACAAGAAAGCAATGTATATTAAGACAATTTGGAGTAGCATAGTTTATGACTCATCAGGAAATTTAAACTGGACAAATTCATCGTGCTTTTGTAATTTACACTTAACATCTTTATCTTCTTTCTTTCGAATTACAAAAAACTAATAAACAAAGAAAAAGCAAACAAACAACAAAAAATAAATAAAAAAAAAAATAAATAAAATAAAATGAATAAATAAATAAATAAAATAAAAATAAAAAATAACAGAGAAATAAGGCAAAACAAAATTATGTAAATTCGTCAAAACAACATCATTAGAAGTATTGAAAACTTGGCATTGAAAGGTTTCCGTGCATCCACGATGTAATAATGATTTATTATATGTTAGCAACAAATTGTGTCCACACATTCATACGTATTGGAGGTTCAGGAATGTCAAAATTAGCACCCCTCCCCCTAAAAATTAAGGGAAAATTTGAAATATTCAGGCCGTAAATAGTAAAAAGATAATGTTTAATGGGAATTCTCACGTGTCACTAAAGCTGACATACAGAAGATCATTTTAAGTAGATTTAAACTTTTTAAAAGGTCTCTTTTCTACGGAAGCATGGAGGGGACATGTGATTTTTTACTACGTCGTGGCCACGAGATACTTATACACTTAGAAACCTTCAACAACGGGCTTTGCTCATACTCATAGCTATCTCGTGGCCGCGACTTAGTATGTCGTGGGAACGAGTTAGTATCTCGTGGCAACGACATAGCTACGTGGCCACGAGATAGAAAAAAAAATCACATGTCCCCTCCATGCTTCCGTACTTTTCGACTCTTCTTCTCGAAATTGTATGCAAAATGTTCTTTTTTATGTGAAGAATAAGTTTTAGATAGAGCAATATCATGTTCAAATGTTCATAAAAAACGGTTACTTTATATGTTTTATTGATATAGCTACAAAATTATTGCAACTGATCTTTTCAATTTGTCATTATGAGTGCAAACCAAAAATTTTGATGACAGAAATATTGAAAATCGGAGTTTTCGGATTCTAGAATTTGATATATTTTCCGATTGGATGACAAATATGTCTGTGTGTTGCAGATATTGGCCAAAGACTACTTAAATATGAGCAATAAAATATAATTATCTTATCAGGAAATATTCATTGATACCTTTGCTGGTTTCTGTTGAATAAAAAAATGGGTAGTAGGTTCCTGTTTTAACGGCAGATCAAAGATCGGGGTATCTATCATGAATGTAAGAAATTCTGTCTTTTCTCTAGTGAAGCTCAGCGAAACGAGATAATAAGACGAATAATTTTTTACATAGGTGAGAGATATTCCGATCTTTGATTTTGAACAAATGTAAGTGGCTATTTCTTCCGTAAAATACATCAGGAAACATCTGGAAACATAAACTGTGCGAGTAACATCGCCGCCATTTGACGGTACCTTACATTGTGACGTCAGGTATTTCATGACGTTTTGTCATGGTTACGATTATTGTATCACAAAACATGACATCCATTGTTTGTCATTTCCCCATTGGAGACGATGTCGCATGCATCGATCTCAAATCGTTTCACACTGTAAACAATCATTTACGGAAGAATAACGAAATCTTAAAAAAGGGGTAGATGATGGCAAAGGATGGGTCGTCCTACTTATATACATATATGGTACAAAATTGGAGTAATACATTTTTTTCCAGATGTCTTGAATATGGGCATCTATATGATTTTCACATACTGGTTGAAAATTTTTATAAATACAACGGCAAACGAATACCGGAGCAAATATGAGAAAAGGGGAAATTAAGAAATCAAAAATCCAAGATCATGGCGATTCATATCAAACACGATTTCAGACAGCATGACAAAGACAAAAAAAAAAAAAATAAAATAAATAATCAAAAATGAACAAGAACGCCCCAAAACTAAAGCACTAGCTGTGCGAGCCCTATGAAAACTTAAAGTATCATCAGGTGATCCGGATGAAATGTATAAATTAGCTCAAAGTTTGTAATGAAAAACATAGAAAACGAAAATTACCATTTTGTATTTGTTTTTTGATTAAACAATCATTCATATGAATGTGGCTACATTAATATAAAACCAATAGTAATAAATTTGTATCAGATGACTAAATGCTAAAATATTTCTGTTATTCAAATTATAATATAGTCCCCAAAAATTCTCTTCTGCCAATAATTTTTGTTGGGTGGGGTGAAAATATCCGTGTTTGAAATCTTCCCAGTGCTTTTTGTACACCTATACAGTATTATTTAGATACATAGCCGAAAACAATTTAATTGCAATATGCCAGATGAAACTCCATGTATTATAGTTATAATAAATTTACAGTGAATTATAAACAAATTCTAAAAGGCTAAAAATTCCCATTTTTCACAAATACTGGCCAAAGTCATAAATTGATTATTTTTTGGACGTTAAAGTAGTACGGGAGTTTAAAACTGCGCATCATACTTGCGCATGTGACAAAAAATGGAATTCACTATGGGAACGTTGCCGAAACCATTTCCGATGTCATGTAATAGTTAAGTTGATGAGATATGCCACTTTTGTTGCGTTAACATGCAGAAAAACGAACATTTCAGGTAACTCCAGTTCAATTAAGGGGAGATAATCTGTATAGAAATAATAGGAAAAAATGGGTTTTTCGCGATTTATTCAAAAATAAGTTCGGTGACCCCCATTTTTTTCATGGGAATTGAAGNGAGGAGAAGATTTTTGAAGAAAAGTTAACGACGGACGGACGGACGGACGGACGGACGACGGACGACGGACGCCAAGTGATGGCAAAAGCTCACCCTGGCTATAGCCAGGTGAGCTAAAAATGAACAAGAACGCCACAAAACTAAAGCACTAGCAGTGCGAGCCCTATGAAAACTTAAAGTATCATCAGGTGCTCCGGATGAAATGTATAAATTAGCTTAAAGTTTGTAATGAAAAACATAGAAATCGAAAATTACCATTTTGTATTTGTCTTTTGATTAAACAATCCTTCATATGAATGTGGCTACATTAATATAAAACCAATTGTAATAAATTTGTATCAGATGACTAAATACTAAAAATTTCTGTTATTCAAATTATAATATAATCCCCCAAAATTCTCTTCTGCCAATATTTTTTGTTGGGTGGGGTGAAAATATCCGTGTTTGAAATCTCCCCGGTGCTTGTTGTACACCTATACAGTATTATTAACATACATAGCCGAAAACAATTTAATTGCAATTTGCAATTTTCTAAATATGAAACAAAGCATGTGAATCTTTTGTTCATTGGAAAATCTTGGGAATTTTCGCAGTATTTGTTTTCGGGTAGGGGTGACATTTCCGGTATTTTTAATCACAATGAACCTGTCTTCTACATTAATTCAGTATTTCATTATACCCAATGGATACTTTTAATCAATTAAATGATATTCTGTAAGATATATGATCCAAGTCTGAAAGATTTATCGATTTAACAGTGCATTTGGAAATTCTAAAGTGCTAAAAATTCCCATTTTCATCAATTTCAGGCTTAATACTCGGTTTCAGTCTACAAACGTGTGTAAAAATGGCAAATTATGATATTATTTATGCAATATTGATATATAAAAAATAAAATTGTTGTGTTTTGACTATTTACATGCGACAGTCGAAAAAACTTGCAAATTTTAGCAATAATTTATTTGGGTATGGGTAAGTTTAATTGATGTACGATGTTTATTTTTCTTTAAAATTGCCATTTTTGTAATAGTTGTAAAGCAAATATAATAAATTTTCATATGATATCTACTTTAAAGGATATTTGTTTATCATAAAAAAAAATGAAAAAAATAGGTAATAGAAAGACAAAATTTAGTCCAGAATGAAAAAATTTAAAGATCCATTTGAAAATAAAACTTTGGTCATTAAATATGTAAACATCATGTTAACATGCTTTATACTCAAGACAATAAATTGAAAAAACTAAAAACACTTCTCAGAAGGGGAATGCACTGTGGATTCTGTAGACCATCAAACTAACACAATTTCAATGAAAAAATCAAAATTTTCGTCAATATTTCATAGGGGTAGGGGTACGTTTAATGGCGCTATGGAACGCATTGGTTATAGAAATTGAATGGAAATGGAAAATTGTGAGTTCTTTGTAAAGCTCCACAATAAGCCTCAAATATCTCTTTTCTCATCACTGGAAGCATTTGATCAACATTTGAAGCATCTTAAAGAAAAACGGAAAACTAATTTTTCCAAACTTTCGGTAGTTGGGTGTAAAAATAGGGCCCTGTACGGCCAGTGAGTGTAGGTTATGCTCGTGTTAATATGTTTTATTTTGAATTAGAGGGGATGTAAGCTTACTAAAAAAAATTGTTGTGGTTCGGAAGTGGGGGGGGGGGGTTATTCCAGCCCATGGACTTCCCATAGAACTTTCATTTCAATTTTCTTCACCACTTCTACACATTACAAGTCAAAACAAAAGGCTGAAAGATACAGAGTGTGAAAAAAATATTTGACGTTTAAAGAGAAATATCAATTGAGTGAAAAATGAAGTCATTGACATAATGAACATTTTTTAGTTTAATTTTAATCTTTTCGTAAAAGTGAACAATAATTATAAAGACTGTGGAGATTCTCTGAGACTGACCGACATGCTGAGAAATTTGTTTTGCCATTAAAAATTTTAGCTCTATCATCTTAGATTATTTTTGAAAAATAACAAAAAATAATCATATAAATTAATATTCAAATTATAAAGATTCGATAAATAACTAATACCAAACTACTTTAAATTTAGTTTTCAAATATATAATATTTCCAAAACAGTTAAAGCACAAAATTTATAAAATATTTTCGAGAATAAATATAAGAAAATACATTTCCTCATAACGCGTAGTTGATATGTGGAGAGAACTACCAGCCAAAGTAATCGACTTAAAATCAGTTAACATGTTATAAAAGCAAACTTAACGACCACTGGAGAAACCTCGACATCAAATTCATGCCACACATAAACAATAAAGAAGGATCCTAGGGCCCTGGGCCCAGACGATTGCTCTGGTAAAATATAGTCCAATTTTAAACTATGTCAGCGCTAGCGGCCGTGTACTTTGTCGGGTCCGACTGAAACGAGCCATTTTCGTGAAGTACCTCGCAAACATCATCAATTGTGTTAAGTTTGGTTGAATTTGCTTCAATGCTTCAAAAATTTGATGGGTGAGAGCCAAGTTTATTGCGAAAAAACTGGATCAGAATCGGACAAAAACATTAAGAAATTAATTTTTTTTTAGCTTTGCCCCGTTACGGACCCATTTAAATCACAAACGTACAGGTGAAAAAAATTTGGTAATATTCTCTAGATTAAAATTTTTCTTAGCAGCACACTGAAAAACACACCACCAAAATCAAACACAAAAAATTAGTAAGAATTATCTTTCTTCCTTTACATTTTAGTCATAGGAAAAATTAAAATTAGCGAGAACCGAATCATCAGTCTGAAACTTACATATGTTGGATTTATGATTGTTACTTTTGAAAATCTTTCAATTGGTAGAAGATGATCATGCTACCATTTCCAAAGTAGCTTAAAGAGGAATACACTTAAGAGTCAGATGGCTTGAAAAATACTAGTAACATAAAAAAAAACAAAAAAAAAAACGCAAAATAGAGAAAAACTAAAAGCATCAGTTCAACATTAATGCATACAAAATTGAAGTGGACTGGGCATATCCTAAGATTGAACAACAGTAAAAAGATATGAACAACAGCACTAACTTGGCATCGAGATGACGGGGGAAGAGTCGGTCTGCCAATAACAACATAGAGGAAAACGACAGAGCAAGAGAGAAAACAACGGGGATCGACTACATGGGTACAGGCAAGTATGGCAGCAAGAGACCGGCTTAATTTAAGGAAGTGTATCTGGACCGTCTGTTTAAGAAGTAAGAGGATATGTGAGGTGGGGTGATTCAAGAATCGTTCTTTTGCTCTCGCTTTGTCTCATTCCGAGATTTATTATTGTCAATAGAGACAACTTGCAAATCTGTCAAATTATGTTCGATGGTGTACCTGAACCTAAAACTCTGAATAAGCATGTAATGTGCTTCCACGCGCCCTTAAAATCAATGGTATATTAGCCTATGGTAAGTCGAACAGAAGGACAGCAAGGAATAAATCTTTCCTCGATGGAACTTGTATACACACAAAAAATATCATTATTAATAGATGCCATGTGTCAGGGGTTTCATAAAAAATGCCCATATTTTAGACGAATTTTTCGAAATTTTGACACAAAGAACAAGCATACATCATTTCATTTCTCTTAAATTCGGCTAAACTTGTTCTTGACTAGTTGTTTCATGGGAGATAATAAACATGTGCGAAGTTAACACTGCACGACTGACCCCAAATGATGGCAATAGCTCACACCGAATTTTATTTAAATACATAGAAAGTAAAACAAAGACGCTGAAATCAAAAACGCTATAAACTAAGACATTGATTACAGTCAAAATTCCCATAAAGCGCGGCGTCATCACCAGGTGCTTGGAAAGGGAGGGCAAGTAGCACCTGTCCAGTCAAAATCAATTTATTTATTTGCAGTTGCAACAACAAAAAATGTTTCCAATCAGTATTAAATTATTCATTTTCATGACAAGTTGGATTAGAATGTTTTTTTTCACTTGCACCAAGATTAAATCATTTATTTAAAAAATCGCACCAAGCCCCTCCCCCCGAAAATCAAATGGTCTTCGCCTAATGAAAAGTTATCGGTCAAGTCATACTCGGTGGGTGAAAGTGTGAACTTCACCTTCCGAACTTTAGAAATCAGTGGAGGTTATGGTACAGTCATGGCTTTTCTATTACTTTATTATTTTAGTATTAGACAGTGTACAACAATGTAAATGTCTTGGATATTATTTGAGATAGTAGTGTTCAGTGTCGACTTCTGTTGTAAACCCGTCTAATAGATAGGCAAATTTTGTCATTAAATTAAGCAAAAACCTTTCAATCAGTTTTTGTGTTTTTTTCTAATGTGTTTTGCCATTCATACTATTCTAGAAGATCTCGTTTGTTTACAATCTCTGTTTCCAAGTTATTGAGAAAATAGCCAACCAGCTATATATTAACACATTTTAAATAAGCAACCTGTAGTATGAATGCTATATTGTAATTTCTAGTACAATGATTCCTTTTAGTTTCTCCCATCCCGAATTTAATTTAAAAATCAGTAGAACGTACAGGTTTACCATAAATAAGTTAATAGCTGGCTTTCTTATATATTTTTTTACTTTCATGTATATAGAGTTACCCCCCTTATATTTAGATTTCCAATATTCGTGAGATAATATTATACCCCCTGCAAACAAAGTTTGGATTATTATAGGTTTCATGCTGTCTGTCTGTCTGTTCGTCCGCACATACGGTACTAATTTTGTGTTATCAACCCCCCTTACAAATTTTTGCCGAGAACCTGAAACTTTGCAGGGTGTTTTATATACATTGAACATGTGCTCTTTATACTAGGGTTTCATTTTATGAATTTTCAAGGGCTTTACAGATAGTTGGACATATTCATTTTTTGACAAAAATCTATAGACAGGGTACCCATTTTGTGTGATTAACTCCTCTTTTTTCAAAAGGTTTGACCTTTTGCACAATGTTTATACATTGAACATATGCACCTCGTATTTTGGTAGAATTTTATATTTTTTTTCTAGACTTTACAGATATTTGAACTTATTCATTTTCCGGCAGTATTCTATGAACAGGGTACCGTATTGTGCAGTCAACTTTTCTCACAACTTTTTACCAAAAAGGTCTGAACTTTTCATTTTTTCCCGCATTTGAGGGTTAGTTGAACTTTGTAATTTAGGACAATATGTTATAGGCAGTGTACCCATTTTTTGTAATCAACTTCCCTCACAGATTTGTTTAATATTTATCTTGGTTATATACAAACTCTGATTTAAGTGCACTTGTTTCGTCAGTTTTGTTTTAGTTTTATTTCACTGGTCATCACGTAGAAAATTATATGTATACACAATTAAGTACTATTATCTCTAAGGCAGAGAATGAAAGTATAAGCAAGGAGAAACCTCGGCTGTTTAAGAAGTGATAAAATACAAATTTTACAAAGCATATTGTTAAGTTGTTATATCTAGTTACAGAAGTATTCTGTTAACAATAAAATAAAGAAGTTAATTTTGACTATGTTAATGTTGGCCATGTTATGCTAATCTTTTTACCGCTAAGGCTACCATTTTTTTTTACACCAGATACTTCTATTTTTACCGTTACTAGTATGTGCGGATGTACAATGTGAGGAAACACGAAGAGCTAAAAAAAGTAATAATGATAAAATAAATAAAAAAGCAAATAAATAAATATTTAGATAAAGACAGAATATAAAATATTTTAATATTTTACTTCCTTATCCTTATACGCATCTTACTTTTTTCTGCAATTATACAAATTTCATAGAACACAGCATATATTTTACATTAACATTGGTTTGAACTGGTAAGACAACAGGAAAAAACAAAACTTTGGATAAAGCGGTAAATATAACCAAGACAGCACTTTAAATTCAAATCTTCAACTACATGCGTTTGGTTACTTTAATACGAGGAAGTGATAAAAACTCTACGTCATCATAGTTTGTTATTTCAAAATGTTCAACATATGTTATCAAAAACGTTTTCATCATCCCCATGATAAAGTTTTTAGCAACACATGTTCTATTTCCTGCCGAAAAGGGTATATACTGATATAATTCGTGTTGAACATCAGGTGAAAATCTCTCAGGCATAAACTTTTCTGGTGATTTCCAATATCGCGAATTAGAATGAAGCAATTGTAAGTCAATTTCGATCAATGTTCTGATGGGAATTTCATATTCAACAAACTTAAAGCTCTTTGTAACCCTTCTTAGCATTAGAGACGAGGGATATTGTCTTAATGTTTCACATACAAACTTATGAAGGTCTGGTAAATTTTCCAGGGGAATGTTGCCTCCTGAATAACCATTCTTTTTCATTTCACTGACCTCATTAAATATTTTGTTTTGCCAAATTTGGTTCTCAGCTAGATTCTTTACCAGCCAAGCAAATGAATTCCTAGTTGCGTGTAAAAACGCCATGTGACTTATTAATAGTCCACAGTATTGAGCATCCGTGAGATTTATTCTTCCTTCCCTTTCCAGTGCAATAACGCTGTCTAGTAAAGAAAATCCTCCAGTGTTGTACATCTTCCGTCTTTTCACTATTGTCATTAGTTCACTCTTCAATTGCTGTCGCAGGTTATATACATCCAGGGCACGACAAAGACTCCCTTTGCAATATTCACGTGGTGTATTTTGAGACATAATTTGTTTTGAAATCCTACAAAATCTTTTCTCGGTGCAAGAATTCAGTTTTCCAAACCAGGTAACAACCGGCAGAGCTAGAGTCAAGTTTGACAGCATTGAATGTATGTCCATAATTACACAATCTTGTCCAGTAAAATCCATTTTATAAATGGCAGATAAACACACCTCATGACACATTGAAACAAAATATTGTTTCGACTGAAATCCATAGCATTTCTGAAGTACGTATCGAAGTTGTTTTAATTCAGGCCCAATCGGGCTGATGTCAATACCACTTTGTCTGTATATTTGTTCTCCAATATAAAGACAATCGGTAGCTTTGTCCGAATTCTCTATAACCTGCCCAATTAAATTTGCATCAAAACACACGACTTTATTGCTCCAAAGATTATCAGAATGTGTGAAAAAACTGGGAAATTCATCAAATAAATCAGAGCGTTCCGATGGTTGAATGGTTAATTTATTACCAAAAAGCCAATGTCCTTTGCCGTGAACTCTAGGTAGCTTCATATAAAGCTTCCGATTTTTAAAATAATGGATCAAGTCTAAAATTCGATTCCAAATTATAAAGGTAACAAGATAAGAATAGATTTTAATGAATCCGACAATATTAAACATGTCTGTAATATAAATTGATCGAATTCTCCACAAATAAGGGAAGTTTTTATGTTGCCTACGATTATTCTCAAAACATGACGGAAGTATGTAAGTCTTACTAAGTTGCCTCTGGCAATTATATTTAAATATACAAGATCATTATCTATGAGAACATATTTCAGTTTCAAAACAGGACATTTTCGATAACAAATAACATACAATTATTGTATATATTCAAATTATTTAAACGGACTTATGTAGTATGGCGGGAAATGGGAGGTATATTATTATTCCATGGAATACCGAGTTTCTATCGTTTTTTTATGTTTGTCTCTAGTCTGTTATGTGTTTCTTGTAACGCCGTTCCCTTGTTGGTGGTGGCTTGTAATTGTAATTTTTTATCATTGCAGGTTGTACTGTCATCTTGACTTTTTAATCTGTTATTCCATGGGAATATTTTTCAAACCACTTAATCATGTTTATTTCTATAAATTTGTTACATTTGTAAAACCTTTTTTTCCAAAATAATAGTTTTTTTTTAATTTCAAAACATAGTCAACTATTTCTGATCCGAATATTTTCGTATACTTTGTAACCATTGGGGAATCAGTTTTCCCTTAGTTAATATTATTTGTTTTAAATAAATAAAGCGCAACTTAAATTTGCTAATATTAATTAGTTAGTTTCGAATATTAAATAAGACTAAGACAGAATATCGAAATTACAATATGAATTCTAACAGATGACCAATTTCACAACTTATTTTTTCTTCTGTGCAGATAAAAGTTTGAACGGAATTAAAAAGATCACTGATTCACCATCATCAGTCATATCATACCTGGACTTAAATCTTTACACCTATTGGAAACTCTGAAATCTAAACATAATGGCAAGCATAATTATTTTGACTTTTCAAATAGTAAACTTCCCGTATTCCCAAATGCCCCGCATATGGTGCCCACCTTTTACACCCCATTCGCTATTGTCTACTGTATATCGCAATTGTCGTCAGAACAAAATTACTGACCGAAGATATGTTAAACCATCACTACAATTGTTTTTATAGAATTTTTATCGTCGTAACAATGATTTTGAAGATCGTTACTATGTTTCTACCTCGAAACACAGAATAAATATGTCTGAGTACTTTATAACCTTACTGTCAAAAACAATCTATGACATAAAACTGATCTTTTCATCAGCAGTATGACGGATGCCACGTGTAAAGTAGAAAAAAAACCACCTCTCCGGAGTCCACATTGATAGGGTTCATACTGCTTTTACCAAAGTTTTCTGCTGTCTTATTGACTGATGTTAAATCTGAATTGACGTGTTTTGGGTTTTTCAAATTTAGTGTTTTTGTATTTTGAAACCTTTGGGCCGATGCCACTGCTGGTTGACCAGATGTCACGGAGAGTATTCACCAGCCCGATAGCCAGACTTGTCTAACAAACAAAATGCCCTGCGTTTTATAGCAATTTACCGTTTTTGTCAAAATACTAACCCCTTAAAAAACTGAGGCTTCATTCCGTGTATGACACTCGTTGGATGTCCTGTGTACTGGATTTGGCATCCTATTTCGATATATTTGGTATTGAGTACTTCTTTTTTGATTACTTTTTGATTATGGCTCTCCATATTTGATTCTAGAGCTGTTGATGAGAGGTTACTCCTTCAAATACTCAAATACGCCGAGCGCAGCATGATACGACCGCAGCATGTCGCACAAGTGTTAACTAAAATGAACGTGGACACAGTAATTTGCTGGACACAATAAGGACCTTGATACATAAATTAACTGGACACAAACTAGTGAAAATAAAAATTATCCCTTTTAATCCCTTATTACTAGGATATTGTAAGAGCTAGAAATTCTGTTGACTACCATCAAGAGAAATCCAAAGAAAAAATTTGGAAACCGAAGAGCAACGCAAAATTTACTGCCATATTTCTGAAAGCTCAGATAAAGATAAAAATCCCATCAAAATCTAATGAAAAATAAAGATTTCACGTATTTCTAATATTGCTATTTTGGCCCCCTTTGACCCCTTATAGCTCTGAAACAGTAAGAGCTACGCTAAATCCACTGAAAAATCTCGGAAAGTCTACAATGAGAGGAATCAAAATAAAAATATCCCATCAATATCTAATGAAAAATAAAGATTTCTAATAATTGCAATTTTGGTCCCTTTGACTTCTTATAGCTCGGAAACGGTGAGAGCTACATCAAATCTATTGACATTCTACTGAAAGCCTACAATGAGATGAATCTAAAGAAAAAAATCCCATTGAAATCAGATGAAAAATAAAAATGTTAGGTAATCTGCATGTTTCCAATTTTTGCCCCGTTGGGCCCCTTATGGCTTGGAAAAGGAACAAGGTATCGAAAATATGATGGTGCAGCGCTATGTTAATTTTTCATTAGGAATCCATTGCAAAAAACTGTATCAATATCGAACTAAAAATTTAAAAAAAAAATAAACTTTATCTCGTGAACGGCACATGCTACGTGAAATCCGTTGGTATACTGCTGATTGGAAATATCTTCAGGAGGACACTGAAAGAAACCCCATAAAAATCCACTACATAATAAAGATTATGAAGTCAAATATGTGAAAACATCACATTTAACCCTTCTTGGACCCTTTTTTTAAAAATTGGTGGGTCACAATGACCAAAACTTAACCAAGCCTTCCTTTTGTGCCAAGGAACATTGTGTTAAAATTTCATAATTTATTGACCAAAAACAAAAGTGTCTACAGACAACGACGACGACGACAGCACCATATCATTATACGACCACAAAATATTTGTGGTCGTATAAAAAGTGAACAAAAATTATAAATCTATCTCCAAAGTTTGAAGCGAGCTAATCAGTTAGAGTGCATTATGTATAAAGGTGCCTTAAATTTGAAAAATTAAGTCCCATAACTCTTGCAAGAAAAATCTAAATTGCACAGAAAAGTATACAGATTATGAAGCCATCATATCCAATACCTCTAAAAAGTTTGAAGTGAA
Source organism: Modiolus philippinarum (assembly GCA_002080025.1). Lineage (NCBI taxonomy): Eukaryota > Metazoa > Mollusca > Bivalvia > Mytilida > Modiolidae > Modiolus > Modiolus philippinarum. The sequence goes on from MJUU01072722.1 coordinate 56,372, forward strand.
TGGGCTATAGGGTTGTCAAGTTAGAGTGCGACATATGAAACGGACGGACAGTCAGTCAGACAGACAGACAGACAGACGCATGGACAGACAGACAAACACACAGACGGACGGACAATCGGACATTGGTAAACCGTATAACGTCCGTTATGTAATGGCGGGCGTATAAAAAGAATTCATTGCAAAACATATCGAAAGAGGAGGCCAAATGCAGCACTAAGAACATCTATCGAGTACCATACAAATGAAGCCCAGTATACAATTTTGATAAAAACAGTAAATTTCTATAAAACGCAAGGACATTTTGTCATGTCAGACAAGCCTGACTATTAGAAGACAAAGCGTGGAAAATATTTGTTTCTAAGTCTAAAAATATCGTTCAAATAAAGAAAGAAAATTGTTTTAGACCGCGATAAAACATATGCAAGAAAGATGATAAACAGACTCTTTTCCAGTGAAATTATAACAACGATCTATTTTGCAGGAAAACGTGAATACGAAGTTTTCATACACGTTATCCACATTATATTGGTTTCAGTAAAAAGTTTTCAAGTCAAAAATGTTTTTTTTAAATATTGTAACCGAAGAGCATCTCCTTACAAAATTGACTATTGTGAACTCCGGGGATCGAACCCGGGACCTCTAGCACTTCAGCCAGCCACCTAACCGAATGAGCTAAAGAAATATTCCGTTAGCTCAGTCGATTTTTACTGGATATATATCTACCTACTACAACGTAAATATGCTGTCCTGTCACAATATAAAGCAAAATAAAGCGCCAGATGCATTGTGAATTTCACTGGACTCTTTTTAAACAAAGAATTTGTTTTATGAAACTTTTATTGTGAATTGCCTCATACCTGGTGTCTGATACATGTATTTGAATTATTAAAAGTAGAGTCGTTTTAATATAATATAAATTGTCGAAATGCGCATATGCAGAAAGTAAATTCACAGTAACTTCGGTATTTAGTTATTTACACAAATTGAGTAAATAACCGAAAGATGCAGTAAGCTACCACTAAACATTTATCTCGATATATATATTGTCTTGTTTTCATCATTGTATTTTGCCTACAAATTAAGCAATAACGGTACATTATTTGAATACCCGACGGCGTCAATCGTAGATTTGACGGTCAAAATGCAGTTTACAAGGCGACGTGTAGCGGAGCCTGTAAACGGATATTTTGACCGTCAAATCAAGATTGACGGCCTTGGGTACTCAAATAATGTACTGTTATTGTCCCCCGCCGCACCGCGACGGTGGGACATACTAATGTTCTGCGTCCGTGTGTCCGTCCGTCCGTCCGTCTGTCTGTCACACTTTCTTGTGGACGCAACTCCTCGGAAACCGTGTATTGGATTTTGTTCAAATTTTGTAGGATTGTTAGTCACTATATGT
>MJUU01072722.1:57967-70408 GCA_002080025.1 Modiolus philippinarum
CTAGATCATATCGCACCGCCATTTTGATTCGTCAATTTTTATAGGAGTTATGGGACTTTGACGATTTTTAGCAATACTATACAAATGGAGATCTTGTGGACGCAACTCCTCAGAAACCATTTATTGGTTTTTGTTCAAAACTTGTAGGATTGTTATTCACTACAAGTACTATATCATTTCGCACCTCCATTTTCAGACATGAAATTTTGTAGGAGTTGTTGGACTTTGAGTAATTTCGTATGTTTTTCACTATATCTCAAAAACTATTATCACTAGCTTCATGAAATCTAAAAGGAACTTTGTGGGTCATATAATACCAAATTCTAAAGCATTTGAAGATTCAGTACTTCTATGGTTGCCATGGAAACCAAACCAAAAAATTAAAATTTTGATAAAATTATATGTCTTGATTTCAGCAGTATGCATACCTACATTATAAGGGGAACCCCTGCTCAAATTTTTTTTGAAAGGGGTCTAAAATGCATTGCAGTGGATTGAGGACCTTTTGGTTGCCATAGAAACCTATCCATACAGTTCTAGTTTTGAGAAAAATGTGAATATTTATTAAATTATGTTCTCCGTTTTAAATTATGTTTTGATTTTAGCAGTATGTGTAACATTCATTTTAAGGGGAAACCCTGCTCAATTTTTTTTGTCCCCTGCCGCACCGCGACGGTGGGACCTAGTGTGTGAACATTTGCCACCATATGTACTTGATCATATTATGCTGCCATTTTGATTGGACAAATTTTACGGGAGTTATGGGACTTTATCGACTTTATGCATACTACAACATAGGAAGACTTTATGGACACATCTCCTCAAAATCCAATCAAGGGATTTTGCTGAAATTTTGCTTGGCTGTTTGCAACCTAATGCAGTTAATCATTTCCTGCCGCCATTTTGATTCGCAAAATTTTGCATGAGTTATTGGACTTTATGGACTTTACTGCGGCGGCGGGGGACATAGCTACGCGTAGCAATCTTGTTGCGATTGTAATGCAATTAAAAACCATTAATCGATTTTTTATGTTCTATTTTTAACTTATGTATTTGTAACCATGCAAGGAACCAGACTAAACCGGGAAACTACCATGTGCCAGGTGTGTAGATGGTGGAATTGACGGTCAGGTCTGACCAATCAAAACTGTCGTTATATAAATGTTGCATTACAATTAACTATTATTTTTCGATAATAAATTCGTGTTTTATTGTAGCTATAGTATTTAGAATGTATTAATATATATTACTGTTGCTTCTTACTCTGCAAAATATGAATAACTTTATTAGAACTTAAAAGATGACTGAGCACATGAGTTAACAGGCAATACTGATTAACACAGTCCTCGCCCCTTTTAAGTTGGCTAATGTTTAGGTACAAATAAAAATGTCCAAATATCAAAACCTATCTAAACATTACTCTGAACCGGGATAAGAAATTATCCAATGTTACTTAAGATAAGAAATTTGTTCACATTTTTCTCAACCGGGCTTAAATATGTTCAACTGGATTAAACCAATTATACGCGATAGCAATACCGTTACAGTCCTTGCAAATAACTAAATACTGAAATTATTGTCAATTTTGTTTCTTCCTATGGCCGTCTTTATCACTTATGCCTCTTCAGTTAAGATTGTATCTAAACATTTCCAAGACCATTAAATCAAAGATGTTTACAACTGGTTGATGACAAAAATTGAGATATTTCAAGTTTCGATACAAAATCGGTTTCGTACTACTGGGCTGGTGAAATTCCTTTGGGACTAAGAGTCCACTAGCAGAGGCATCGACAGATTAAGTAAATACCAAACTTACAGTAAACTTAGTTTCTGCATATGGCCGTTTCGACAACTTATGTCGCTTCAGTGCAGATAAAATCTAAATATTTGGAAGACCAGAAGGTCAAATGTGTTTAAAAACTGATAGAGGACAAATAACCAATATGATCTAAGTGTAAATGGTGAATAAAAGGATATGGAGTAAATGCACATGAGACAAAGTCTCTACAAATACATGATAAAAAACAGCAAAGGAACAACGCTTTTATTGTTGTTCTTCTTATTGAAGTCACCATGAGGCTTTCAACAATGAGCTTTGCTCATACCTCATATTAAGTTCAAGACGGCCCTAGCACCGGTTTAAGCGGAATTCTTTGCTAATTGTCGAGCAACGCAACATCCATGTCTTCATTGGTCATGGGTGAGGGATTGTTAACACTGGCAAAGTGCTCTTACAATCACTGTCATCCTTTGCCCGACAAAAACACTAGCGTCATAAGCTAGTGGACGATTACAACATATAAACGAACACAGGGCACTCATCAAGTCGAATGTAAGAAAACTTGGCGTTATAAAATAGTGAGATGTGGGCACTTAAAACAGGTAAAGCCAAAATCAGCTAAGGGCAGGAGAAAATCATAGTTTTAAACAAAATTTCTAATTTAGATACCTGCGTAAATCACAGTTTTTACAAAATTAACTAAAATTAAGACATTTGAAGTTTCCATAATACTGAAATTATTGTCAATTTTGTTTCTTCCTATGGCCGTCTTTATCACTTATGCCTCTTCAGTTAAGATTGTATCTAAACATTTCCAAGACCATTAAATCAAAGATGTTTACAAAGTTCAAAGTTCAAGATAACAGTGACCGAAAATAGTTGGAAAATTTCAACAAATTATGGTTTATTGACAATAACTCATACAGTTTTCATTAAATTTAAATGAAAGTTGGGTATATTGCTGGGTTCAAAGAGGGAAGATCCCTATTGATTTTGGAGAAATTAGTTCAAAGGTCAATGCCACAGTGACTGAAAAAAGATTGCAACTTTCAGAAACTTTGGTTTCTTGAACATATCTCAAAACAGTAATGATGCAATACAATATATCCCGCCACGTTTCACAAAATTTCAAAAAAGACAGAACTCCGGAACCATATATACTTCTGAACGCAAAATTATACTTGGCCTGTGTTTATGTTAAAACAACTTACGTTCCAAATTAGAACACAGTATTTAAGTTCATTCACAAGTTATCAATCGGAAACCTTCAGGGAGCGGACAGACGAATGGACAGATAGATGGACTGACGGACAGACACACGACTGAGGGTATCACATAATACCTCTCCACAACGCGTGGCGGGGTATAAAAAAATTAGTTTATTTCAAATCAAACTTTTTTTACATATTTTCGGACACCATTAGGGGAAGAAACCAACTGATTTTGGAAAAAGATGGTCAAAGTCAAGGTCACAATGATTTAAAATATATTTCTCTAGTTTCTATCCGGTTTTTCACATTTCCTGAACGGTGTGGAAACTTTTGTTCTCCTCTCAAGAGAGGAGAACAAGTTTCGTGAAATTTCCCGCCAGATTTATTCGGAATACAATCCTCGGCGTTTTTCATTCAGTCATTAGGGAAACAGTTTCCACAACTTAAACACGTTAATAATGAAATTTCTAACATTTCGTTAAATAAATTTTGAAATGTTTAAAAGCTCGGCAAGCCTCGCTTTCAAACATTTGAAAAATTTATTTAACTTGATGTGAGAAATTTCATAATCAACTAGTTCTCGTTATGGAAGTAAGTGAGAACCGAACCGTCAATCAAAAGAACGAACAATCCATGGACAATGGCAAAACCAGACACACTAAGAAACAAGGACACCACTTGAGTACGGGACAAAAAAGAAAAATGAAGACACACATACAGATGAACAACACGGACCAAATAAAAAACCATGGGTGAGATCAGGTGTACCGGTAGAGTAAGCATGTCCTGCTTCTTATAAGACACCCGCCATGTTGAATATATTTAGAAAATTTTGGTTTCTGGACGATAACTTAAAACATTTACATCCAATTCAACATGTTCAATTGAAGCTTTGATAAATTGTTGAGTGTAAGAAAGATAGGAACGGAGTAGGTTTTCATAAAGTATGTCAAAGGTCAAGGTCAAAGTGAGTGAAAATAGATTGCATTTTCAAATATATTTGGTTTCTCGATGAAATCTCGAAAAGTTTACATCTGATCCTTTATATTACAACAAATGACTATCAATGAGTTATGTAAAAATGGATAACAGGAAACACGTACAATGGCTGAACATTATAATTTCACGCCACAATCTGCTATGGAACTACACACCAAGAACACCAATAAGACAAAAGACAAACGTAGACGATAGGAATTTGGGACAGCCGGACTTGGTACCGGTACTAGCAAAAGCCAGCGGTAGGGTGAACCCGGTTTATGGGTACTCAAACCTCCCCTTTATCTGTCCTGTTTCCCTATAGTATAATAAACATGCGAATAAACCTAATACAGGTAGACCACTTTCTCCATGACCACAATCTTGAAGGGAAAGAAAAAAAACAATACATAATTTAGAAAGATGGGTCAAGTACATCGGCAAACGAATACCGAAGCAAGAACGAGGAAAGCGGAAATTCTAAAATCATATATCCAAAATCACGGCGTTTCACAGCAACACGAATTGAGACAGTATGACAAAGACACAACAAACAAACAAAAATGACCAAAAACGCCACAAAACAAAGCACTAGCAGTGTGAACCCCTATAAAAACTGAGGTATCATCAGGTGCTCCGGAAAGGTAAGCATGATCTGCTCCACACATGGCACCCGTCACACAGCCAGGTAGAATATGATGTAGAAAGATCTGTTTGGTGGCTGATTGGTTAATGTCATTTCCTAACCCTTAGACAAAAACAATTAAGATCCATGGGGTGCTCGCCGCTAAACTGCCGGCTAGCTCAAGGAGCCTAGAGTCTGTCGCACTACGGAAGAAACTTCCCGAAGGGTTTGGTCAAGAATCATCATAAATTTCAGTAGACACCGGCAGTATCAGTGAGAGGCCAGTATGTGTGCAAAATTTTCAGGTCATTAGGTCTCAAAGCTAATTTAACGGATGCAAGCAGAATATCTTGTCGATATCTCCTAAGTTGTAAGTTACGTCTCAGCTTTTCTGGACTTTTAATTAATTTCTGGCATTTTTTAAATAACATTTCCGTAAAAACGAAGATTAGAAATGCCCTTAATAATAAGCTGTTTACGAGTAACGCCATATTTAGAATCAAATATGAAAAAGAAAGGAAATGGGGTAAATGTCAAGGAGACAACATCCCATATCCAGGTTAAAACGACCCAAAACAAAGCATCTAGGGGTCACCGTACGTTCAAATGTTCATATCTATTATAAAACTTCTTAAATGTATTCAACAACTTATGAAATCTGTAACCCTGTTGTAAAAGTTTGGCTGTAATAGTAAGGTTACGTTCATTAAAATCGTCAAGAGTAGAACACACAATCTCTGAATTTCATAAAAGCGAAAACGTAACACAACGACACATCGTAGATTCTTTATAATAATACTAGTAATAAATTTACAGTAACTTTTATATTTTGTTATTTTAACCACTAGGTCGATGTCTCTGCTGTTGGACTGGTAATCTACGAGGTATCCACAAACACAGTAGTTAGTACTCGGTGCTGTCCCGAAAACCGATTTCATCTGGAAATTTGCAATATCTAAATCTTAGGAAATTTTGCTTAAAACTAACGAGCATCTCCCTCTTGCATAGCCCTTTCAGAAACTAATTTTACAATTTGTTAGGTATACAAACACATATTTTTTACCAAGATCCTTCAATTTTGACTTAATTCTATTTACAGACAGCTTGTCAATAATTCTATCTTTAAACAAATTAAGTGCATGTTTGTCTGCACTTTCTCGTTTGCACCATTTTTTTTACAATAATTGGTTACAGCGTCATTAATTATATCAAAACATGCTTGCCAGTTTATTTTAGAAGGTGGAGGATATTTTGTTCATTTAATATTTGGCTTTGTGGCCCTTTTTGCCATTTTGGACTTTGAACTACATACATTTTTACAGATAGTTATGTTTAACCTGAGACATCTTCTGCTTGAAATCCGGAAGTATTTCAAATGGGATACGTCCGGTACTTTTCCGATTTTTATTTCTTCTAAATACTAGGATGGTCGTCAACTGTCAAGTGTTTTCTTTCTTCCATTATTCCTGACATTTTAAATAAAGGTAGTGTAGTTAAAAGGTCCAATAGGAGGGTTTAAACTTTTAGCAGTTATTTCAGTTACATTTCAACAGGGACTGATCGAGGTTTTCGGACCAGTACCATTTGCAGTGTTACTAAAAATGCTGTAACTTGCAAAATTAGATATAAACTGTGACTCCTAAATAATTTTCCAAAATAAAATATCGGTTCTTGTGAATTTTGTTGGCAGGCATTTTGACTGAAAGATTTAGAATCAACATTCTAGTGATTTATATTCAAAATACCTTGCGGCTTTCGTACATTCAAGTTGTGAAAGAGCATTTAGCATTATGTCTCATTTATAAGTGTGTTATTTAGGAGCATTTTTGGAGTATAATTGTAATAAATCATTCGATGCTTGTCGCACCTAACAATCTCTGATTTTCAAAAAGCGAAAACGTAACACAACGACACATCGTGGATTCTTTATAAAAATACTAGTAATAAATTACACATGGATTCTTTATAAAAATACTAGTAATAAATTTACAGTTACTTTTATATTTTGTTATTTTAACCACTAGGTCGATGTCTCTGGTGGTGGACTGGTAATCTACGAGGTATCCACAAACACAGTAGTCAGTACTCGGTGCTGTCCCGAAAACCGACTTCATCTGGAAACTTGCAATATCTAAATCTTAGGAAATTTTGATTAAAACTAACGAGCGTCTCCTTCTTGCGTAGCCCTTTCAGAACTAACTTTACAATTTCTTCGGTATTTTGTTATTTCTTCTGATTTTCCAAACTGTAAACATTTGATTTAAAAAACTTATTTCATTGCAAATGTTTATAGACTATATAACTGGCATGATGATGCTTATATACGTTGGCCAGGTCTGTAACATGTCTTGGTAAAAAAATAAACAGACACTTAAATTATAAATAATACCGTGTACCCTCTACAATATCTACTAAGTATATTTCTTATCTTCCGGAATAACTTACATATTGTATATATCATAAAAACACTTCCGGAGAATAACTTCAGGTACTTAGAAAGTTACATGTTGTAATAAGAGGTAAGACATTTTACTTTATAAATGTACTCAATTCTTAGTTTAAGCAATACAAAATATATAATTTGTGCTGGTGAAGGCTCCAAAGCCGATGCACATATAAAACGGTTTTAAACCAGTTATTAAAATCCTTATTATAATTATTAAGTTAAAAATATCCAGACCACATCTCAAAGACCTCAAATAACAAAACACCGAAGTCACTGTTGATTCTCTGTTAATTAAGTTTCTGTTTATGTGCATTTTGACAACTTGCGTCGATCAAATCAAAACATTTAGAAATTCATATACCGAAATAAGTGTAAAACCTGATAGAGAACAAATTACCAATAGGATCTAAATAGTAAAGCCAAATTCAGCTATGTACAGAGCTATGTAAGAGGGAGATACTCCTTAGTTTTTGAACAAAATTTTGTTGAATTTAGATATTGCATATTTACAAAAAAACTGGTGTTCGGGCCACCATCGAAGTACTGGCTACCGGGTTGGTGAATACCCTCGAGGACTAACAGTCCACCAGCAGAGGAATCGACCCAGTCTTTATAAAAAAAAATCAAAGTAAGAATTACGATTTTCATTTCTTTTTGTGTGCTTTATGAATTGAAATTCCATCGAATAAAAATTTCAGAGCGGTCATTTGTACACACGTTATAATTATGAGAGTTACTTCATTTTCTTCTCATTTTTTGGTAATTTGTTCTCTATCAGCTTTTACACATATTTCGGTTTATTGATTTCCAAATAACTAAATACCGAAGTTACTGTGAATTTATTTTCTGCATAGGCGCATTTCGACAACTTATGTCTCTTCAGTGCAGATAAATTCTAAACGTTTGGAAGACCATAAAATCAAATATGTTAAAAAGCTGATAGAGAACAAATACCCAATATGATCTAAAAGTAAAGCCAAAATTAGCTAAGGACAGAGCTTTGCATGAGGGAGATACTCCTTAGTTTTCAAACACATTTACAAAAATTTAGATATTGCAAGGTTCGAAATAAAATCGGCTTTCGGGTCAGCACCGAAGTACTGACTACTGGGCTGGTGATTACCCTCGGGGACTAACAGTCCACCAGTAGAGGCATCGACCCAGTGGTAACAAATAACTAAATACCGAAGTTACTGTGAATTTATTTTCTGCATATGCGTCTTGATTTACTAAATTTACCGTAACTTTGATAGCTTTTATTTATTGTCTCTGGGTCGATGCTACTGCAGGTGGAAAGTTAGTACCCGAGAGTACTCACCAACCCAGTAGCCAGTATATCTGTATATCCGTGCTGACCCGAAACCGACTTTACTTTTAAATTTTCTTTTTTGACTTCTTTTGGATTATTGCTTTCCATATTATTTTATTTTAATGCTGCTGATGAGAGGTTGCTCCTTGAAACACGCGTACAGCATAACGAAATTTACTGTTTTTTGCAACTTCGGTATTTTTGTATTTTTTTATAAATTTGTTCTCTATCAGCTTTTAAACGTATTTCGATTAATGGACTTCCAAATGCTTTGATTTGATCTTCACTAAAGAGACATAAGTTGTCGAAATGTGCCTATTCAGAAACTATAGAAACAGTATCTTCGGTATTTAGAACATGTATTAGTAAAATATAAAATAAGTAGCCAACAAAGAAATGGAAAGGAACACATACAAAAAGCTTCATAAAATAATATCATAGCCAGAACAGGAGGGTGTGTGTTACCAGGGCAATAGTTACTCTTGACAATTATGTTCGGTAATGTTGTTATTACCCCCATTTTGTACCATAATACAATTTTTGTTTTCAATTTTCATATAATTCTTCCTACAAAGTCTGTAACTGGATCACATAAATATGTTTTAAAAAAGCCTTAGGACGCTTAAAGGTTTAAAGAAACGAAGAAGAGCATATAACGCGTTTTAACCCGGAAAAAGTGGCAATTATGTGAAAAACTGTGAAAAACGCGTAACAATGTAAAAAGACTTTTCAATGTGTTATGCTGAAACTTGCATATTTAAATTTTGTAAATTTTGCGTAAAACTAATGAGGATCTCCTCTTGCAAAGCCCTGTCCATAGCTGGTTTTGAATTTTCAAAGGAACGTTTGGGATATTTGTTGTCTTTAAGACTCTCTTCAAACTTTATATATCTTTTTGTATATGGTCTTCAAATCGTTTTGATTTGAGATGCACTGAAGAATGGACATATGTTGAAATTAAATTCACGGTTACTCCGGTAGTTAATTTCAAAATATAGGAACGAGAACGAAGCAAAAATAAAAATAGAAAATAACGAAGAAAAAGCATAACACTGCAAGTATTATACTGCTTTTTTGACAAATCAAACGTTCCGTCACCTTTTAGTTTATGGAATGATTTTGATACAGTAATACTCTCTAAATTCATAAACAAAATAAAACGTTAAATTGAAACATATTGCGCACTTAATTAAGATACAAGTGAAGCACTTGTCTAAAGGAACAGAAACTGTGCCTGTGTAGCTCTTTAATTCAATATTTTAATGCAAACAAATTACATAAAAAATGCAAGGTAAGGCTACATATTTACAAATAAAACCCATGATATACTGTCAGTCTTCATTTGAAATTATAAAAGACTGTTAATTGTACTACTTATGGTAGTTCTCACCCTCGAAATGTTGCTAAAAATGCCAGTAAATGATGAAATATCCAGAAATAATGAAATGTAATTTTTTATATGTGTTAGGAGATATTGACGGGATATTCTGCACTAATCCGTTAAACTGGCTTTAGGAATGCTGCCTAACGATTTTTGATGTATACTGACCCCTATGTCTACTGAAATACTCTTTACCAAACCATTCGGGATGTGAAAATTTTGAAATTTTCTTCCGATAAGCTTTCCCAGATTACGTTCTGTCCAATACTTTCCCCTTCAAGATAGTGGTTAGAAGTCTACCTTTCTTCGGTTTTTCGTATGTTCATTATTCTTTTTTAAGGAAATGGGGTAGAGCAAGGGAAGTTTTGATTGCCCATCAACCAGTTTAACTCTATCGCTGGATTTTGCTAGCGCTGGCACAGTGTCCGCCTTTCCCAGAAGTTCTACAACTGTCTTTCATTTGCGTGTTTCTTGCGCAGTTCCTTTGTAGATTGTGGTTTGTAATTGTAATTTTCACTCAATGTAGGTGTTTCCTGTAGTCTGTTTTATTTGATATAAAAACAATTATACATAATTATTTGAAAAACCCACTTTTATCATTTACGAATATAAAAAAAGTATTCCTTGTGGTTAAAATAGTCAAGTGGTTTTTGGTAACGTTATAAAAACGTTTTTTATTGATAAAAGATGCAATTGTATTTTCCTCATCTGATAAAATCAAAAGAAAACCATATTCAGTTACACTTAATTGTACATTAAATCTGTATATGAAGTGCAGAACATCATGACGGTCCTCTTATCTTTAGTCATCCATAGTGTTGCGACATAATATTTAAATACGGAAATATGGTGAATGAAAGGATATGGAGTAAATGCACATGAGACAAAGTCTCAACAGATATAAAGGTAAACACATGCAAATGAGCAACGCCTTTATTGTTGTTCTTCATCTTGAAGTCACCACGAGGCTTTCAACTATGATCTTTGCTCATACCTCATAGTAAGTTTAAGACGGCTCCTAGCACCGGTTTGAGCTATTGTCGAATTACTCTACATCCATGTTTTTTCACGTCATGGACAAACAAATTAAAGTGGCAAAGCGCTCTTACAATCACTGTTATCCGGGGCCCGACAAAAGCACCAGTGTCTTAAGCTTGTGGACGATTACAACACGGAGACAAACACATAGCCCTAGATTGTAAGAAAACTTGGCAATATAAAATAGGGAGATGTGGGCACTTTAAACAGATGGTCAGAATAATATCTATTATTAATACATATGTAATATTAAAAGTCAATTATTCGCTTCATATGAACGTCATTAAATAACTTGTTAGTATGCAAATTTGTGCCAACATCTAGTGCTAAAATTCCTTTTTTCCATTCAGCCTTAGAAGATTTCCAAACTCAAAAAGGCAACATTATACTTGTACTTTCCATCTCCCAAAGATATCTGACAATCCTGTCAGTGGCGGATCCAGACGTTTTGCGGGGGGACCCATATTTTTTCCGTGAGAGGGGGCCCGGAACCCAATATTTTTTAAACCCTAGGATTTCTAAATATTTTCAATCCAAAGGGGAGGGCGACCCCCGGGCTACTCCCTGTTTTAAACAGTGTTTATACATGAACGGTTTTGGGTAGCCAATGTCGTGTTACTGGCCGTATGAATATCAAAGGGTTTAAGGGATGTAAAATACTGGAAGCTACTATGGAGTTTACTCTCTAAATGCTTTATACATCGATTTTGCCACTGCCTCGGCCATTTAATACTTATCTTTTTAAGCAAATAAAGTACAAAAATAATGATAATTAGATAGCATCTCGATATTTTCAACAATAAATGAAAACTAGAGGCTCAGACACTGAGCCTGTATCGCTCACCTGACAAAATGCTGAACAGCAGGATTTTTCAATGTTCTGTATGGTGGCCATGTTTTTTATGTGAATTTCACATAGGGCCAAAATAAACTTTGTTCTGTGCTGGCGGCCATGTTTTTCATTGGATCAGGACAAAATTATAAATCTTTGTTAAGGACCTTCAGTTCATCAATCCTGTAAAGTTTGGTTGAATTTGCTTCAACGGTTTTAGAGGAGAAGAAGAAAATGTAAATTTTCCCATAGGATCCAATGTTAAACCTTATTTCCGCGCTGGAAGCCATGTTTTTTATTTGATGGAAACGAAATGAGCAATCCTTCCATACATCATTCCTGTAAAGTTTGATTGAATTTGCTCAGTGGTTTCAGAGGAGAAGATGAAAATGTGAATTTCCCATAGGGCCAATGTTCTCAGTGGTTTCAGAGGAGAAGATGAAAATGTGAATTTCCCATAGGGCCAATGTTAAACTATGTTCCGTGCTGGCGGCCATGTATTTTATCAGATCGGAACGAAATGAGCAATCTTTGTTAAGGACCTTTAGTACATCATTCCTGTAAAGTTTGGTTGAATTTGCTTCAGTGGTTTCAGAGCAGAAGATGAAAATGTGATTATTCCCATAGGGTCCAATGTAAAACCTAAGTTCTGCGCTGGCGGCCATGTTTTTCGTCAGATCAGAAGGAAATGAGCAATCATTGTTAAGGACCATTAGTAAATCATTCCTGTAAAGTTTGGTTGAATTTGCTTCAGTAGTTTCAGAGCAGAAGATGAAAATGTGATTTTTCCCATAGGGTCCAATGTTAAACCTAAGTTCCGCGCTGGCGGCCATGTTTTTTG
>MJUU01072722.1:80181-95800 GCA_002080025.1 Modiolus philippinarum
CCCGCAGCTGCATATAAATAAAGACACCCACTTCCTAGGCACTTAAACTCACATATCTCATACAGCCTATAGATATTACAAATAAGGTGTTATCCAAAATTGACCTTTCAAATGCACATCTTTCAATAAAATGGCCAAGTTCAATTATACCCACATAAAACACAAATTAAGCCCTAAATCTAAATAATGACAATATGCTCATTTTCAGTTCATATCTAATCACTGTGTATGGTTAAATGTAACTTTATTATTGTGGGAATAGTTAAAGGAATAATAGTTCCAGAACATACATCTTAATAAAGTGGCCAGGTCCAACTACCCCCCCCCCCAACAATCACAAATTTTGGCCAAAATCTTAACCATGACAATATGCACATCTTCAAACCATGCCTCATCACTGTACAAGGTAAAATAAATGTACCTTTTATATTGTGTGAGGAGTTAGCCGGAATAACAGTTCCAGAACACATATTGATAAAATGGCCAAGTCTAAGTACCCCTCACAACCCCAAATCTTGGTCAAAATCTTAATCATGACAATATGCACATTTTCAAACCATGCCTAATCACTGTGCAAATAACTAAATACCGAAGTAACTGTGAATTTATTTTCTGCATATGCGCATTTCGAAAACTTATGTCTTTTCAGTGCAGATACAATCTAAACGTTTGGAAGACCATTGTGTGTCTTGTATGTTTTCTAGTTACTTCACTTTATGTCTATGGGAGTCTAGGATGATGTTTAATTCGCTGAACTTGATTACTCTTTATTTAGGGGCCAACTCCGACCTGCCGTTGGGTGTGGGGTTTCCTCACCGTTCATTGAAGATCTTATGGTGGCTTTGAGTTGTTATTACTCACTTTTGGGTCGTTGTCTCTTTGACACATTCCCCGTTTCCCTTCTTTTTCCTATGTTTGGAAGACCATAAATTCAAAAATTTTCAAAAAAAGTATAATAGATGTAGCTTAAATATTGTTAGAGGAGTTGTCCGGAATAACAGTTCCAGAATAAACATTTGGATAAAATGGCAAAGTTCAACTACCCATCAAAATTACAAATTGTAGCCAAAATCTTAACCATGAAAATATGAACATCTCCAATCCATGCCTAATTACTGTGCATAGTAAAATAAATATAGCTTTAATATTGTGGGAGGAGTTATCCGGAATAGCAGCATATCAGAGACGGACATACGGATTTACGGATGGACGGACGGACGGACGGACGAGGGTTAAACAATATGCCCAGACATTTCGTCGCGGGGGCATAAAAATAATTGTGACGTCATAATATATTATATGGACTGGGCTGCCGGTCCATATACTGTTATACGGACCGGTATTGTTAACAAAGCCAAACAGAACAAGTATAGTGGTAAAGTGTAACCCTTAGGTTGATGTCACTGCTTGTTGGCCAAATGTTTCCGAAGGTATTCACCAGCCCGGTAGTCAGAATTATCCAATATGAACATTCTACCTGCGTTTGGGAGAAAGGTAAGTCAGAACCGAACTGTCAGTCTAATTCAGCTGTGAATTGCCGTGATTTTGGATTTATGATTTTAGAATTTCCCCTTTCCTTGTTCTTGCTTCGGTATTCGTTTGCGGATGTATCAAAAAAAGAGAATAAGAAAATTACTTTCTTTTATTAAATTCTAAACTCTTAAAATCACTAAGGCTCCTTGAGCTAGCCGGCAGTTTAGCGGCGAGCACCCCTTGGCCCATCTCTTTCCTTTAAAGATTGTGTTCATGCGATTAGTAATCTACCTGTATCGGGTTTTATTCGTATGTTTATTATACTATAGGGAAACAGGACAGATGAATGGGAGGTTTGGGTACCCATAAACCGGTTTAACCCTACAACTGGCTTTTGCTCTTGCCGGTAGTAAGTCCGGCTGTCCCGAGTTCCTATCGTTGTTTACGTTTGTCTTTTGTCTTGTTTGTGTTTTTTTCCTGTGTAGTTCCCTGGCAGATTGTGGCATGTGATTGTAATTATCAGCCTTTGTAGATGTTTCCCATTATCTCCCTTTTAAACTCATTAAGTATATTGCACTCGGTGATTGTCCTTGATACTAGATTTGACCTCCTATTTCGATATTTTTGATGAAGACTACTGCTTTTTGACTATGTGTGAACCAGGGCTTTCTAATTATTTGAATTTAACGCTGCTGATTAGAACACATATACAGCATAACAAAATGAACTGTTTCTGCAATCTGGGTATTTGTTTATTTTGAAACCACTGATGTCCCGGGGTATCATCACCTCTGTAGTTAGATTTGTCTGACATGAAAGTTTTCCCTTGCCTTTTGTAGAATTTTTTTTAATCTCAACTATTGAAATTATTGAGGCTTCAATCCGTGTATTGCACTCGATGGAGGTCCTTGGTAATTTACATATTTCGATATTTTTGGTAATGAGTACTTCTTTTTGACTATGTTGATATGATGGCTTTCCATATTATTTAATTTCATAATATGGAATATACTGATGCTGTTGACGAGAGGTTGCTCCTTAAAACACATACACCATAACAAAACTTACTGTAATTTAGGCAACTTCGGTATTTTTGTATTAAGAAACATAAGATTATATTCCCCGGGCTTGGCTCTGCCCTTATTTGCTTAAAGCGTACCATAATGGATCGTTTTGTTGTCAATGCGTTATCTTGCAATAATCTTTAATTATCTGAACTGCTTAGAAAAAATCGTCTAAATGAAAATGCGCTGAAAGCACATTATATTTTTTAAAATGATTTTTGTACTGTGATCATTCATATTATTTTTATGGCCTAAGTAATATTATTCAGTCAGTATCTGGTAAATGAAGTGTCACCACATACCATGCATGTTTTACATTTTTTGTTACCACTACATACTTCAGGAATAGACACCTATCTCGTAATGTGAACTGAATCATGTACTTTAAAGTAAAACATACCAATATTCTAAACTATCCTGCTACTTGTTGCTCATTAATACATTCCCTGTGACATTAGTTTTACTTGTCTCTTATTTAGTCTGATAAAGCCAATAAACATTACTATATTCGACATAATATAACAAAATACCGAAGTTACTGTTAATTTATTTTCTGCATATGCGCATTTCGACAACTTACGTCTCATCAGTGCAGATAAAACCAAAACATTTGGAAGTCCATTAATCGAAAATGTGTAAAAGCTGATAGAGAACAAATAACCAATAGGGTCTAAAAAGAAAAGCCAAAATTCAGCTAAGGATAGAGCCATGCATGAGGGAGATACTCCTTAGTTTTAAACGAAACTTGTAAAATTTAGATATTGCAAGTTTCTATAAATCGGTTTTCGGGTCAGCACCGAAGTACTGACTACTTGGTTGGTGAATACCCTCGGGGACTAACAGTCCACCAGCAGACGCATCGGCCCAGTGGTAATTAATAACAAAATACCGAAGTTACTGTTAATTTATTTTCTACAGATGCGCATTTCGACAACTTATGTCTCATCAGTGCAGATAAAACCAAAACATTTGGAAGTCCATTAATCGAAAATGTGTGTTAAAGCTGATAGAGAACAAATAACCAAAAGGGTCTAAAAAGAAAAGCCAAAATTCAGCTAAGGACAGAGCTATGTAAGTTATAAGTTAATATAAGTTAGTTTTGACGAGATTTCCTCAACGCTAATATCACTTCGCCTGTTAATATCAAGTTTGCTGACGATTCCGTATCCATAAGTAGTAATACCCATGAACATGGTTGTTTCGTTGTTGGACACGTAGCCATGAATTCCACTCAAAACAGTGCTAGGGGCCTTCTTGAACTTAATATTACTTATGAGCAAAGTTCATTCTTAAGGGCCTTATCAAGACATCAAGATGAAGAATAACAATAAAAGTATTACTTTGGTTGGTTTTTCCATGTATTAGTAGAGACTTTTTCTCGTGTGAATTCACTCCATATCCTTTCATTTTTCATTGCAAAGACTTTGTCTCTTATTCATTTACCCCATATCCTTTCAATGTTTATATGATGGTAAGAAAGTGGGTTTGTACAAAAATCTTAAACGACAAAGTGACCTTATATTGTTATCCGTTGTGTCGATAAACACACATACAGCATAAAAATTTACTGTTTTTCACCAACATAGGTATTTTTGTATTATGAAACATATAAACATATTGACCTTGGTTGAAGATGTAAGGGTAGATTAACACACGAGGTAAAAAATTATCATCCGACACGAAGTGGAGAAGATTAATTTTTTCACCGAGTGTGTTAATCGCGATAACATCTTCATCCAAGGGCAATACTGAATGGTATATTGCAAAGGCGTTTAAAACAATAACTACAACAAGAACAATGTAGGAATAAAAGTAATTTTGGAGGAGATTATCTATGTGTAAACGCGGCCGACTCATTCACAAACTAACTAAAGTCCGAAGCACTTTATGTAGAGTTTGTGAGTGAAAGGCCGCGTTTACACATCCATAAACTCCTCCAAAATTACTTTTATTTCTTATAATTCCAATCCTCTGAACTAAAAACAGTATTGTCACTGAATTTGGCGTCACCTCATACTGCACTATTTAACCTCGGAGTGTATTAATGGGCAAGAAAAGTTTATCAAGAAAATAACTTCTTTGTTGTTCATGACGTTGACCAATGAAATTTGACGTTGCATTAGCAATTGGAATTATTAAAAAATAACATTACATGTCACATGGTTTGTGTTTGCATTCTTTCTCAAGTAGGAATAATAATCGGTAAACTTCGGTAGGAGCGGGTGTTAATTTCCAAGATGGCATACTTCTGGCTTAGCGGAAATTAATTTTCAAGATCGGCAAACATCGGGCTGAGTGGGTTTAATTTTGACATTAACACTCGTTGCTTGGGATGGGCGTGGCTAACGAAATAGTAGTAAAAAATAAAAAAAATAACGCTTGTCCAATGAAATTATTGGATAATGAAAGAAATTTGCATACAGTATAAAAAAAAAGAATATATTCCTCGTGCTTTGCCCTACCATTATTTGCTTTAATGGTATCTTTTGGGTCCATTAGATTTTGTTGTCTATTTGCTAATTTCCAATAAATTTAATTATCTAAATTGCTCAGAAAAAAATCGTCTAAATGGTAATGCACAGGAATAACATTGTGTATTGATTATAATTTTGTGCTCTGATAATTAATAATTATGGCCTTAGTCAAATTGTTTGGTCAGTATTCAGGAAAAGACGCCTATCTCGCAATGTTAACTGAATCATGTACTTTAAAGTACAAACATATCAATATTCTTAACTATCCTGCTACTTGTCGCTCACTAATACATCACGATATATACTAAACGTGTGACTGTAGTTTTATCTGTCTCATATTTAGTCTGATGAGGCCAATTATAAGCATTACTATATTCGACATATCAATTAGTACAGTTTTTGATTTCCACAACATTAGTATCACTTCGCCTGTCAATTTTATGCTTGCTGACGATTCCGTATCCATGATTAATAAGACCCATGAAACATGGTTGTATCGTTGTTCGACACCTAGCCATGAATTTCGCTCAAACCAGTGCTAGGGGCATCATGAACTTGATATTACTTATAACCATAGCTCATTGTCGAAGGCGTCACGGTGCTTCGAGATGAAAAAAAGCGCTGTTGCATTGCTTGGTTTCACCATGTATTTGTAGAGACTTTGTCTGTTATGCATTTACTCCATATCCTTTCATTGTTTATAAGATGGTAAGGAAGTAGGATTGTACAACAATCGTAATTGACAAAGTGACCTTATATTGTTATCCGTTATACCAATAAACAGGCGGAAGACAATGACGTATGCACATGCTCTCATTTCTTACATGCTGAATGATCCTAGGAATGTACTCCTGATTTACAGTTACCTTCAGAAACAGAAACCGCAAATTTCCGAAGAATAAAAGTATTTAAAAAAATCAGGATTTACCCATTAGAAAACCCTTTTTACGTAGGAAAAGACACAGGAATTTTAGCAAAAGTAAAATTTTCTAGAGTGAAAAAGTTAAAATCTAAAACAATGACAACATAAACCATACCCTTTCTTTGGTCCGATTAACTAACTTGCCAACCATCATCGCTATATAAAATATTGGATATTGTAATTAACACAAAAAAAAACATGCTTATGACTTAGAAGGAAGAAGTATAAGAGGTTATGTAAAGGTTAATCATTAATTTCCGCTGTTCATATATATTTTTTAATTGCAGTTATTTACATAACCATGCAGAGTGATTAAAGCACCATCGAAAAAAGGAAAAGTTTTGAAACATTTCCATGGATAGTTTCCAGAACGCTACACTATCATCAGTGGAGAATTACTCAAATATTTCTAAAGTTACTTCAGAAGCATTCAGTACACCTAACTACCATACAGCACGTTTGGAGGACAGTAATATTACCTTGTCGGATACCTGGACAACACTTCCAATGAATACAAATATGACCCAGTCCGATGTCTTGACAACCCGTTTAATAGATAGGAATTTCACCCAGTCCGGTATCTGGACTACACTTTCTATGAACAGTGATATAACAGTGTCGGATATCCAGAGAACCTCAGAAATAGTACCAAGTACTGCTGCAGATATGTTCAATTCAAGTACTTGGGTAACAAATGTTACCATGGTAACCGGTGCTTCTTTTTGTGGCAATGACACAAACAATAGCCTAGGAGACTATAGTTACCTGATGGCATCTTTTGTGTATGTTTGTTTGTTATTGTTCATCGGAATACCCGGAAATGCTTTGGTGATATATGTCTATCTTTTAAAATGGCCGAAATCAACGTCGAGAATATTCATTCTTGCCCTTGCATCGTACGATATGATAAATTGTGTATGTTCAATGCCCTTTGAACTTGCACTTCTATTAAATTTTAATCATTTTGACTATCCGGTGCTGTGTAAGATATCAAGGTTCATAACTGGATTGATTAACAATACTACGACATTCATTCTCATTGTTATAGCAGTTGACAGATTTAAACGAATTTGTCGGCCCCATAACCGCCATATTACACCTACTCTTGGGAAAAAGTTAGTGCTGATCGGAACGGTGTTTGGTGTGTGTACTAACTGGCCAATGTTGATACTCTATGGAACTATGACCCTTATAGACGGTAAAACATGTCTGATTGAAGACAAGATGTTAGCCACTAAGTTTCCGATGTTGTTTATTTCATTTTTATTGTTAGGGCACTTTATTACCGATTGTATACTTATAACATTATATGCTTTTGTTGGGAAGGCTATCTTTAATAGAAGGAATGTATTGAAAACAACAAGTACAAAAATTCCAAAGGCAGAAGTCTCTGCAAGTAGCTATACAGTTGATGAGTTAGATTCAAATGAACAAGAACAGAAACGTTCCAGGATGGCATCATTTGTAATTTGGAACCGAGTATCAGAAGAGTTTCGAAAACGCAGCCATACAACTGGATCTATTGCAACAACTAAAAAACATATTTCACAAAAGAAGTCAATGTCTCTGTTTCGGCGAGCGTTGTCGAGGGTGTCCTCAGATAAAGAAAATGGAAGAAAATTGCGTGCAGGAAAAACTACATTAATGTTATTTTTAGTGACAGTTGTATTTATAGTATCATTTATTCCTCATACTGCAATGGTTATATTGCGATACGTGAATCCGAAATTTGTTTTATGTCTATCTTCTCTCGGTGAAAGTATATATCAGCTAACTTTACGGTCATATCTGCTAAACAGTGTACTGAACCCTATTGTATATTGTTTTGTTAGTAATCAATTTCGATCAAAATGTAAAATTGCCATCAAGCAGATGTTTTGCTGTTCCACGTCACAGGATCATTCACGAACCATTTCGGATGGGCACAGTGGTAACGCTGGGTCAACGCCGTAGTTAACAGAAAACTTTATAATATTTTGAAATAAATCAGTCTGATTTACGTATAGTTCACTAAAAAGTTCTAGAATTTATCATGTCACTGTCAGAAGATTTCAATTGGTAGATTTACACAAGTTACTTATGTATACAAACATGGGTTACACATAAAACATAAAACAGCTTAATAATTCCAAGGATAGCAATTAAATATCATGATTATCTTTTAACAGATTAGAATTAAAAAAAAAAATCAGCAATTAGAAAAATAATTCACCACCTTTCATAGAATGTGGACATTTTACTGATATGGCCTCTCGTTGTTTTTGCTCATTTTACCCCTCGTTTACGCTCTCGAGAGAATTATGGCGAAAACAACTCCAGTACATATTAAAATGCCCAAAATCTATGACAGCCATGAATCATTTCTAAAATAAATTACAGCGGCAATAAATCGTAAGCTTTCATTCTAAATACTTGTATAACAAAGAATTATCATGACTTCAAAAATTTTTTTGCCATTCATTTAAGAGAACATCTATAACTGTAACAGTTTAAATCAGGAAGATAATTCTGAAACGGAAAATATACTGTACCGCCACATCATTCTCATCTTCTCAACGTGATACATTGTTGTCTTTTTCGACAAAGATTTTAGATTCCTTAAATGTCAGTCCTTCAGTGGTTTTCAGAACTTTGATTGAAACAAATATCTACTTTATTAACAATTTTCTGCAAAAAGCAACATTGCTAAAGGTAATGAGAACATTTGGACACAACTGAAGAGCTTGTTTTCCTTTAGTTTTGATTTATATATATATATAAATACAGATTACTAAATTAAAAGTATTTTTTTTAATTTCAAGCCATTTACAGGCACATGTTTTTCAGTAACTTCCTCGTTTAAAACAACTCCATTGTTAATATATCCGATTTCCTTGCACTTGGCAAAACTTAATCGCTAGTCGCCAATTTTTTTTTTAAATCTTAATACATGTCTAATTTTCTGTTTTAAAACACATGTATGTACTATTTCCTTGTATGTACAGCAAGCCAAAGCTTAAATGGTCCAAATGCCCCTTCGTTCTTTTTTTAAATTTTGTGAACGAAAGCTGCCTGTTCAGCAGCAATTTTCCATTAATTACTGACAGAAAAAGAATCTTGTTTGGTCACAAGGTATTTCTTTACGCAGATCATCAATGGAATTGTCCAAAATGAATAGGTTTAGAACACGCAAGTAAATATCGTGAGGATTTTTTTTAGAATCTTATGGTTCGGGATATCTTTCGAGATTATACATGTCAAGTAGGAGCACATATATATATATAAGTGGTTCAAGTGTGTTTATGATATATATCATGGAAAGTTATCTGAACTATTTATATTACTTGTTTCCGTCATTACAGTATGCTTCAGATTTTGTAAAAATAGTAGACGATATCGAATTAAAACAATGCCAATTTTGTTCCTGTAAATATGTCTCTTGTCAATACATATTCTTATGTTACAACAGTATTTCATACTTTTATGTTTTGCATTATCCCTGATCCTGAATATTGTTGCAAACTCGTTCAAGGCTGTCATTCGATTACGCCGATAAAAATGATCGCGAGGGATTTGTAACGGCGGTTAAGTCTTGAGACCGGATCATGAGGGATTTGGTGACACCATCACGAGGGATTAAATTGACAATTATTTTGAAAAAAAAAACTTGATTTTTTTGAAAAAGCAGAGAACATACTAGGAAAAAGAAATGTGTCTGTCAAAATGATTATTATCAGACTATCGCTTAGGACAAAAAAATATTTAAAAGGTACAACATGCTGCTCAGAAGTACAAAAGGCGACGTTGAACCCTACTAACTTTTTGAAGATTCGTAGCACATTTGTTGCTCTTTTTGGAAAAATGCCTTTGCTCGGTGTTCTAATTTCTGCTACAACGTATATTCTTTATATAATGCTTACTAATGATGGGTTTGCTTTTTATACTAGGTAAACGATAAATACACAAAATATGATTTTGTGCATTTTCATCAAAAATGATCGTGAGGGATGAGGTGACGAAATTTATTATCGTGAAGGATTTAGCATAACCATTATTGTAAGAAGAGAAATTTTTGTGTTTTTTTTTCTCTCCTATTCATTTTTTGTATATGTGCGTGTCCTTATTTTTCTTTACAGTGCCGTGCTCATGTTATGTCTTTGTTTTTCCAATGTTGACATTGTCCTTGGATTTTTCTTTAAGACCGACGGTTCGGTTCTCACTTACTATATTTAGCAATATTACAATGATATCAAAAAGCACATTAAGGATGGTCACTCCTCAGGTTTTAAAAACTATCTCTGACTTTCGGAATTCTCTATTTTATCCATTATTATGCATTAGACTATTTTGCACACTGACCCCCACTTTTCTTTTCAAAATGTGATAGTATACATCTTCAATAGACTTCTGACAAAATTTGATGAAATTCTTGATATGCTTTCATCGCATTACAAAGGTTGATTACCTTAATGCAAAGTGAATGAAAAGTCTAGAGAAGTTCGGTTTCCCGCCAAAATTTCAGGCGTTTAAATTTCAAAAACGACCACACTAACCTATCAATATTTTTTGCTTAAAATGATGTATGATCCATATACTTATAAATAAAAATAATAATTTTAAATCCTTGATATAATAAACTTGAGGAGTGACCATCCTTAAACAGTGGTAAAATGCTAATTTAAGTAATTTCAAAAGTGCAGTAGTGTTTATTATTGCATAATTCTGGAAGCATATGAATATGTATATTCACTATTGAATCAAGTTGTCGGATTCCTTAATTCATGCCGTTTTCGTCTATGGTCTCAAAAAGGATTTAAACTTAATGTTTCCAATCAAATTCAAGTGGAATTCGTTTGACCTAGAATACTGGAAAAGCTCTTAAAGGGACCCACATAACACACTTTTAACTGAGAAAAAAATGTTTATCAGCATTGCATTGAAATTTGTTTTATGAGCGTAATTCATGTATGCTCTATAGACAAATCAGTTATGGTGTCATTATGCTTGAGAGAATTTCTCATATGGGTGCACTTGCATATCTTAAATTTTGAGACATTTTGACATTTTTATTATCTTTTTAATATCAAATTATTATTTGACCACCTGTTTGTTGTGTCCACATCTAATGATTTCATTATGCCAAGTTTTCTTACTTTTGACTCTATGAGTGTCCGTGCTTTTTTAAGTGTTGTGATTGTCTTCTGTTATTCTTTTGTCGGGCAAGGGATGACAGCGATTGTACATTTTGCTAGTTAATTATATGTTTGTTAACAACGCCGCACTCATGAATGATTAGCATGGCTGTAGTGTTGCTCGACAATTAGCAATGAATTCCACTCAAGCGGTGCTAGGGGCCGTCTTGAACTTACTATGAGGTATGAACAAAGCTCAATGTTAAAGACCCTATGGTTATTTCAAGATGAAGAACAAAAACAAAAGCTTTGTTCCATTGCTTTATATCAACATGTATTTGTAGAGGTCTGTCTCATATGCATTTACTCTATATCACTTCATTTCTTATTTTAGGTCTCAATTTTATTTTTTTAAGGCACACCAACCCTCCTTGGATAGACAATAAGACATAAAAACAACATTTAAATCTAAATATCTTATTTTTATTAGTCCTTAATACTGAAAGAAATGCGAGCATGAGTCTTTGAAGCAGTTTGGTGTTAAATGAAATAGCATTTGATATTAAAATAGGTTAGAAGACACTAGTTTATAGAAATAGCCATGAAAATAATAAACAAAAACACGTGTGCACAACAATAACCCTGTGTCACGTGATTGTACTAGTGGTCCTGTCAAAAGGTAATAAATGAATTGTGCCATCTCTTTCAGTATAAATGAAATTATTTCCTTGAACTTGGTTTTTGTTTATATTTTAAGTCTTAAGTACAATGTAATTGTTTTGATTTTCTATATTTTAATCATCGAACAAAATCTTAGATTTATAAAGATTGATTCTCAGTAACCACCAAACAATTTGGCATAACCTGTCACAGATTTGGTTGAATTTTACTTTGTTAGATCGATATTAACCAATAAATCAGCCAGTTTCAAGAAGTTTTAAAAGATTACATAAATACCGAGTCATAACGTGGCTATTAAAAAATACATAGAAATTGACATTTTTTTGTTGCAAAAACTGCACCAAATTTATGCATTTTTTGTCACTTTTTACCAATTCGTAGACATTATTATTATCAAAAGCCAATATGCAAATACGTTGTAAAGTGAACAATCAACGTTTAAATTTGTTACCAAGGCAACTTGCCAAAAACGACGGTTTTAGTTGAAAATCGTATAATTCCAAATTAGCTACTTGTCAGTACATAGAAAAAAAAACGATGCATGTGCAGTTCAACAGATTATAACATTGAAATGACCTGAAATTCATATGCATCAAAGTCAAGGTCATTTACAAATATGGTATCTGCCATTGTTTTCTGAAATCTGGTTCATTTTTCGGATGACATTGACATTATGGCCATCGACCTTGGAATCTTCTCAACACTAAAAGGATCTTGTTTGTAGATATGCTTGACATTTTTTTCAAATTTGGTCCTATCTATATCATTTTCATAGTCAAAGGCAATTGCACAAATATGTCATCTTTTGCCAAATTGCCACAGTTACCAAATTTAAGGCTGTGTATATATTTGACTTAGGGGACGACCATTTGATTCTGAGGGGGGGGGGGGCCTGGCAGATTTTGTAAATAAATATTCTGTCCCTGAAAAAGTTGGAAATAAATAATCTGGCCTGCACATCCAAGAAAATAAATAATCTGACCTTAGATTTATTGGTACGATACGATTATGTCATTGAAAATAAAAATTTTCGCCGCAAAGCGGCGAAAAATAAATATTCTGGCCCGCAAAAATTTGAAAATAAATAATCTGGCTCGACCAAATTTGCCCCCTCAGAATCAAATGGTCGTCCCCTTAGTATTTGCCCACTGATATGTTTGTATACATTGAACAAACTAACATTGGTCTATGCTATAATACTCATGAAATATATTTTCTGTGCTGGCTACTAATACTTTTTCGATCGCAAAACTATTGAAAACTGAGAAAAAATGCGTAATTTTTGCCTACTTTTTGCATCCGAAATTTGTTTAAACATTTTCAGTAACCTCCTTGTGACTTCACATATGTGGTAAGTTTAAAACTCTTTCGAATTTGCCATGAAAACTTCAAATGAAGTACCCAAAAAGTTTAATTGAAAACTCCTTATTTTCCTAGATATATAAAGGTTTGTGGCATGTCATTGTAATTTTCAAGAATTGTAGATGTTTCCTGTCATCCTTCTTATTACATTGAAATGACCCGTTTTTGTAGTTTCAGGTCCAAAACGCTCGGATCTGGTACCATGGCAACGGAATCAAAGAATATGTGAAATAAATATAAAAGGGGATTAATATAAATTATATCAGTAATGCAAGCATAGTCTTCAACACATTTCAGATCTCTCAGTTTTACCATGGCTTGATAAGATGTCCTCAGTGTTCTAAGACTGTACATCTACCATCAGAAGTTATCAAAAAAATTTGAGTGATTACAATTCTAAGTTTTTTGTGTTTTCAGAAAGGGGTCACACATGCCTGCTTTATTTCAAAATATGAATAAACTAAAATCAGTTATGGAATTCCTTGTCTAAATAAAATACATCAGTATCGCAGAACAGGTTTTTGAGTTCTGCCTTCGACATCACGATATTTGTGGACCGCTATGGGATATCTGATTCCAAGATCTCTTTGCCGCTAAGGTTTATTTTTCCTCTAGCGGATTTGACTCTACTACCGGAGTTGGCATGCTCAACACGACGGGTGATTTATAAGAAGCAGGAGGTGCTTACTCTAACGGTGCACCTGATCTCACCCATGGTTTTTTATTGGGTCCGTGTTGTTCATTTTTGTATCTGTGTGCGTCTTCATTTTCTTTTCGGTGCCATGCTAATGTTATGTCTTTGTTTCTTTTTTATCGACGTTGCCGTTGTCCTTGGATTGTTCGTTTTAGACTGACGGTTCGGTTCTCACTTATTTCGAATTTAAAACCAAATTAGTCCGACAATTTACATTATAGAAAGATGTAAACAGCTTGCAAAATCTTGCTACATTGTGACAAAATTTGTTCTTGTGTATATTATTAGAGAATTTCGCAACTTTTATTTCTTACCAATGCATTTTAATATTACAAACGACCGACACGAAAGAGTTCAAAACGGTCGATATGCAAATTAGTAAAATACCCCCTGATTGTGCCATATGAGGTAATATAGGAAATGAACAAGTTTAAAATTACAAATATACATGAAAACCAAAAATGTTGTGAAAAATTTCAAGTTTACAGAAATAAGATATAAATAAGAAAAGTTCATCTTATTTATAAAATCTTATCACTATAAATATTACAAAATGTTCTTTCAGGTATCAAATTTCAGTACGAATTCCTTCAGTCAGAACTAAAAGGAATGGGTTAAAATAACAGTGATAAACTGTTTTCTATTTTTAATGATATTAACCATGTAATTCCTGTTATTAGCTTATGTAAACACATTATTTAACTACAACAACTGAAATTAAATAAAGCTAACAATGATTGCAAGTACTGCCTTGTCTGGATCTAATTATAATATTTGGCTTTGGCTTTGGTAAAATAAAAACTAAAATATAGAGCATTAGGAGCACTAACAGCGAAACATTATAACACAAATGGTCTTAGTTTTGATGTTTTTGAAAAGCTATATTTCAGCACAGTGGTGCCAGTGACTGATTATGCATCTGAAATTTGGGGTTACAAGAAATATGACTTTTTGGATAGATTACAATTTAGAGCAGCCAGAACGTTCTTTGGTGTCGGAAAAAGGGCGCCTTTGCCCTATCTAACAGGTGACAGTCGCTGGTTAGATGTACAATCTCGTCATCATGTAAATATGGTGCGGCTATGGACTAGGCTTATTAATATGCCATCAACCAGAATTCCAAAGAAAATTTATTTATGGGACAAAGAAAATCCTACTAAAAACTGTTGGTCATCTGAAGTGAAGTCTATTTTAGCAAAATGTGATAAAACAGATTGCTTCCGTGAAAATACAACAAATGGAACTAGTTCCAAGGTGTTTATTGATCAAGTTAGAAGTAAATTGATAGACTATTGTGCGGTGAAATGGAAAACTGACGTGGAAGGAATGCCAAAGTTGCGTATGTACAAAGAAATTAAAAACTGTTACTACAAAGAGTTGGTTGTTTATAAGAACATGTCGCTAAAGCAACGAGCTGTATTGTCAAAACTCCGAAGTGGCACTCTCCCAATTGCTGTAGAGACAGGCCGATATAAAAAAAATTCCGCTACAAGAAAGGCTCTGCAAAGAATGTGACCTTCAAACAATTGAAGATGAAAAACACTTTTTGATGCAATGCAGTGCATACTCGGTGGAACGAGAAATGTTATGAAAAACTAGAGTTCTCAATTTTTGAACTAAGTAATGATGAGCTGTTTAAGGTCTTAGTCAGTAGTCCACTTATTATATGCGATGTTGCAAATTTTTTGACAGTGGCAATTGAGAAACGATCAAAGGCATGATAAGCTTACAAACTAAAGTTAAATTTATTATTTTCTGTTGATAGACTGAAATTTATTTAATTTAGATGATGACATTCAATATAACAATAATATTGTGGTACAAGCTGCATGTTGTCC
>MJUU01072722.1:98563-115084 GCA_002080025.1 Modiolus philippinarum
AAACACTTTTAAGTGATGCAGAGTAGCTGTAATAACACCCTTCTATTATTACAGGCATACTTTTCCTGTAATAACATATGTATATTTTGCAATATTGGCAAACTATGAAAAGTCCTATGATTTTAACTCCTAGCATGCTGATAGACAATAATGGTAATAATAATATGGCATAGATTTATAACAAAACTATGACTGCATAATGCCTATTTGAAGCATGTAACATACATATGTTATCAAATTTTTCCCTTAGTAATAACACATGAGTGTTATTTTTCTGTAGTGGCTCATGCACGTTAGGTACTTGACTGTTATATGGGTTTGTATGATGTGAAAGTAAACTTACTACTTATGCTCAGACTTGGTTTGGCACATAGCACTCACTATTAATTAGGAATTTCATTTGTTCATAGAATATTTAAACTTAAGTAAGATGTAAATAAGATTGTTTAAGATGCATCATAAGCCTTTAAAGGCTGGCTGGGTAATTATGAATTGTTTATGTATATTGTCTGAATTACTACTATATTGTGTCATAATTATAACAGGTTGCACTTTAAAAATAAAAAAAATATATATATATGATAAAAGGGATAATTTTAATTTCACTATTGCCAATTTCCATTTTCTTGACGGGTCGTATATTCTCAACTGGTACGATTCGCACGCGTTTGTTCTACTTTGACTATTTTATTGAACGTAATCTTACTATCACAGCCAAACTGATTTCATAAGTTAAGAAGTTTTATCATAGATATGAACATTTGACATAAAAAAAAACGTCGTTACTCGCAAACATCTTATTAGTAATGGCATTTTTTATCAGTGTTTTGATTGAAATATTGTTAAAAAAAGCCAGAAAAATAACCTACATACCTTATACGTAACCTACATACCTTTCGTAATAGGGGATATCGACAAGATATTCTGCTTGGATCCGTTAAATTAGCTTCAAGATCTAGTGAACTGAAAATTTTACACACATACTGACCTCTTATTGGGACTGTAGATCTCTACTGAAATATATAATTATTCTTGACCCTTCGGATAATTTTGAATTTTGATTTTTCTTCCGTAGCGCGACAGTGTTTTACCGGCAGGCTAGGCTCCTTTAGCTAGCCGACAGATTAGCAGTGAGCACCCATTGACCCGTCTTTTAAATTTTCTCTTCTTTTAAGATAGTGGTCATGAATGTAGTAGTCTACCTGTATTGAGTTTTATTCGTATGTTCATTATATATATACCGCTGGCCTTTGCTAGTGCCAGTACCAAGTCCGGCTGCCGTACGTTCCATCGTTTCGAATGAAAGTTCGGGGATATTGTCGTTGGCCTCGTCCGTCCGTCAAAAATCCTTGCGAAGCGAACTCCTCCTACATTTGTTGATTAAGGGTTTTAATTTTGATATAGAACTGTTGCATATATGCTGCAGATTCGCCATAAGCTTTCGGATTTTTGATATTGGTCTTGGTTCAAACAAGAGGTCCCAAGATGTCCATTTTGACACATGTGGCATTCGACACGAACTCCTCCTACATTTTTGGATTTAGGGTTTTAATTTTGTTGTAGAATTGTTGCATATGGTCTGTAGATGCGCTATAAGCTTTCGGATTTTTGATATTCATCTTGATGCAAACAAGAGGCCCCAAGATGTCGATTTGACAAAGACCACAAAATGTGGATTGTGCACATATGGCATGCGACGCAAACTCATCCTACATTTTTGGATTTATGGATTTAATTTTGTTGCAGAATTGTTGCATATAGTCTGTAGATGCGCAATCAGCTTTCGGAATTTTGATTCCGGTTCCAACTTGTGTCAGTTTCATGAAAATGTCAAAGACTGATATTTTTGGACATTTTGGCATATAATCTTATATTTTGGCAAGAATTTGGAAAAAATTAAAATTCTGAAATCCTAGAATTCGAAAATGTAATTCCAATTTTGGTAAATATCCTGAAAGTCTCAAAGACCACTTATTTTTTGAATTCTACCTAGCAACCATACTTTTAGCATTTGTTTTGATAAGGTTAATCATTTTCACCAATTGAATTTCAAAAATATTTGATTCCAATTTTGGTAAATTTCCTGAAAGTGTCAAAGACCACTCATTTTTTGAAATTCTACCTAGCAACAATACTGTAAGAATTTGTTTCCGTTAGGGCAATCATTTTCACCAATTGAATTTCAAAGATATTTGATTCCAATTGTGGTAATTTCCTGAAAGTGTAAAAGACCAGTTATTTTTTGGAATTCTACCTAGCAACAATACTGTTAGGATTTGTTTCCATTAGGGCAATCATTTTCACCGATTGAATTTCAAAAATATTTGATTCCAATTTTGGTAAATTTCCTAAAATTGTCAAAGACCACGTATTTTTTGGAATTCTACCTAGCAACCAAACTGTCAGAATTTGTTTCCATTAGGGCAATCATTTTCACCAACTGAATTTGAAAAATATTTGATTCCAATTTTGGTAAATTTCCTGAAAGTGCCAAAGACCAAGTATTTTTTGGAATTCTACCTAGCAACCAAACTGTTAGGATTTTTTTCCATTAGGGCAATCATTTTCACCAATTGAATTTCAGAAATATTTGATTCCAATTTTGGTAAATATCCTGAAAGTGTCAATGACCATGTATTTTGTGGAATTCTACCTAGCAACCAAACTGTTAGGATTTGTTTCCATTAGGGCAATCATTTTCACCAATTGGATTTCCAAAATTAGTTGATTCCAAATTTGGTAAATTTCCTGAAAGTCTCAAAGACCACTTATTTTTTGAAATGCTACCTATCAACTATATTTTAAGGATTAGTTTCGATTAGGACAATAAAATTTTAACAATTGAATTTCAAAAATTCTTGTTTCCAATTTTGGTAAATTTTCTGAAAGTCTCAAAGAGCACTTATTTTTTTGGAATTCTACAAAGTAGCCATACTGTTAGGATATGTTTTAATTAGGGCAATGATTTTCACCAATTGGATTTCCAAAATCAGTTGATTCCAAATTTAAGTAAATTTCCTGAAAGTCTCAAAGACCACTTATTTTTTGAAATTCTACCTATCAACTATCAACCTATAAATTTTTAGGATCAGTTTCAATTAGGACAATCATTTTTAACAGTTGGATTTAAAAAATTCTTGATTCCAAATTTGGTAAATTACCTGAAAGTCTCAAAGACCACTTATTTTTTGGAATTTTTCCTAGTAACCATACTTTTAGCATTTGTTTTGATAAGGTCAATCATTTTCACCTATTGGATTTCCAAAATAATTGATTCCAAATTTGGTAAATTTCCTGAAATTGTCAAAGACCACTAATTTTTGGAATTCTACATTGAAACCATAGTTAAAAAATTTGTTAGAATTAGAAGAAACATTTCACCAATTTGATTTCCAAAATATGAGATTCCAAGTTTGGTAAAATTCCTTAAAGTCTCAACGACTACTTATTTTTTGGAATTCTGCCTAACCACCATATATTCTTTAATACCTTATGGTAAAAATAGTGACTGTCAATAGTTTGATTTTAAAAATGTTAAGAAAAATTATTCCCAGGGTCTATAGCTGTTTTCTGTGTCAAACAGGAGGTGTGGGGATCACTGTCGTTTCCGACAGTCATTACTCTAGTTTTCACTGGAGTTCACACTGTGAGTGCTTTGTTTTGAATGTTGTGATTTCTGTTTCTGTGCTTTGTGTCTGTCTAGCGTAGTTGTTTTGTGTTTGGCGTCATTGTTTTCTGTGTTCTCGTTTTTGCCATGCCTTTGGACTTCGATTTTTGTAAATTTCACTCCTTTGTTCCGTCGGTATTCTACTGCCGTTGTTTGTTACGTTTGTCTTTTCTCTTATTTGTGTTTTGCCTCTGTAGTTCTCTGGCAGATTGAAGCATGTAATTGTAATTTTTTTTCGCCACTGTAGATGTCTTCTATTATCATTTTTATTTCATTCACAGTCTTTTCGCTATTCTGAAGCAAAATCATGAAACCATTTTCGAACAGAAAAATTATTTATTACTCATGAAACTGCAACTCGTACCTTTGCAATGCTTCTAATTAGAAAATGTACTGCCAATGCTTTTTATGTTGCTTCATTATAGTGCTGCATTTTATGCTTTATGCTGTTCAAGCTATATGCTTTAAGTTCTCCGTTTACACGCATGCTACATTTTAGTGCTTCAGTTTTCTGCTTTTTTATTCTAATGCTGTAATAGATGTATTTAAGCTTCAGTTAGTGTGATTGACATTTACATACATGTGTTAAAAACGGATAAGAGGAAACACCTACAATGGCTGAAAATTATAATTACTTGCAACAATTTGCAAGGGAACTACACAAGAAGAACACGTATACGACAAAAGACAAACGTAGACAACAATAGGAACTCGGGACAGCCGGACTTTGAACCGGCACTAGCAAAAGCCAGCGGCAGGGTTAAACCGGTTTGTGGGTACCCAAACCTCCCCTTTATCTGTCCCGTTTCCCTATAGTATAAAAACATACGAATAAAGCCCAATACAGGTAGACTACCAACTCCATGACCACAATCTTGAAAGTAGAGAAAAAGACAATACGTAATTTTGAAAGATAAGTCAAGGGGTGCTCGCCGCTTTACTGCCGGCTAGCTCAAGGAGTCTTGTCTGCTGGTAGAATACTGTCGCACTACGGAAGAAAAATCAAACTCAAACATTCCCGAAGGGTTTGGTCAAGAATCATAATAAATTTCAGTAGACATCGGCAGTATCAAGGAGAGGCCAATATGTGTGCAAAATTTTCAGGTCACTAGGTCTCAAAGCTAATTTAACGGATGAAAGCAGAATATCTTGTCTCTTTTAAATCTATATAATGCATGTTCGTGTAGAAAAAAAGGAAGGGAAACGGGGAATTTGTCAAAGCGAGAGCTACCCAAAGGGAGTAATAACAACTCAAAGCCATCACAAGATCTTCAGTGAGCGGTGAGGAAACCGCACACCCCATTTCAGGTCGAAGTCGGCCCCTAAATAAAGAGTAATCAAGTTCAGCTTAATAAACACCATCCTAGACTCCTCTTGACATAAAGTAATCTAAGTAGAAAACAGACAACACACACAAAGGCTTAATAAATTTCCTGACTTAGGACAGGCCCAAACCTGCTGCGGCGGGGTTAAACTAGTTTTATGCATTGTTACATGTATATTTGTATTTGTAATGTACTAGTACTAGTATGATGTACTAATATTGCGGTTGTGAAAAAAATTTGACGCTGATGACTACAGATGTAACATTTGAAATGTCAAAATATAACTCTTAATACTTTGTGTAAATTTGAGTAGTTTATACTTTGTAAGTAGTTTTTGTTCCCCTTTTTTATTGTGTTTTGACAAAGATACGCATAGGTGTCGAAATATCAGCTATTTAATGCGTGTCATGTTGACTTCAGTGTATTGTCTTGTCCTATTAATCTCAAGAAGTGTGCATCTTTTCAGATTCAGTATGTCGGGAATGTATGTGGTGTTACTTTATTGCAGATGTTTATATATAATCACTTCCTAAAACTCTAACTCACTTGGTCTTTGTATTTATATCAATTGATGAAAGTGAGCATTAGTCTACTAACATGTTTGACGATATACTAGTATATATTTATATATTCAGCAAATTTAGAATTTACAGTTAATATATAGTTCATATTTATAAGACAATTATGTGATATTTATAAAGTTTGAAGTAGATTTAAATTGTTCTATGTTACATAATATATAAAATTGTGGTCAAATATTTTCATTGATAGTTTGTTGCTTTTCATGATTATTCAAGATTAATCAATTTATCCGAAAAAAGGTCTATGATATCGTGACGTTTTGAATTATATTGTTATTTCTTTGATAATTTGGACAAAATGTTATACAGAGTTTTTCCTCTGTCACTAAACAATCTTCGGACATTTTCTTCTTTATCTTCTTTTCTTTCTTTTGGTTTGAATTTGGATTCAACATAATCAACGTAGTTATTTATGTCGTCGATACAGTTGCTAGGATCTTTGAAATATATGCTACACTTGTCAGCGTTTTTCCGTCCACAGTCTAGTAGTTCCTCTGGTTGTACATCGGCACATTCCTTATCGAATAACAGACCTATCTCCGCAATATCAGGTATAAAGACCTTACATTCGGGATGGCCTTTACAGAATTCGTAAAAAACATGTCCTAGGCATTGCTCGTAGCTTGGGAGGTATCCGCATCCTACAACCGAAAATAGTAAGTTCTGTGCTTGTGGATGATAACCAGAAATATCAAACATTGTCGCCAAAAGCCAGGTATTTATACGTGCATTTTCGTACACATTGGTTTCTTGATGGAATCGTTTTTGTGGTGCTGCAGTTACTACTCCAATAAGGACGACGAGTGCTAAAAGTATTTGCTTCATTTTCTGAAAAATTAAACGAGACGGATTAAGAAAAATTATAATAAGAAAATTATGCGTAATAATATGATATGAGCATTATATTTATATATGATTGCATGGCCTTTTTCATTACAGCCCGGTTATTATAATCCCGAAATCTCATGTCAGATATACAATGTAGTCGAGGTGCTAATACGAGTCGGAGAATGACGCAAGCGGTCCGATTTGGAAATGTCCATATAAATACTTACGATACAGCTGGTATAACAAAACCAAGGCTGATTAAATGACATTATCGCATGCGAGTGTGATAAAACGACAAGCATGGCACGCAATAAAATACAGTCACGTTTAAATAACATAAAATAACAAAAAATACAGATATTGCCTCAATAAATTCCAGTTATGGTGTACTTCTTCTTGAAAAATTATCTCATATGGATACACTATCATACTTTAAATTTTGGCACTTTATTTGTTATTATTATTTTTGAAATTTCAAAATGTGATTCTGACCATTCTGTTTATAGTGCCCACATCCCATTGTTTTATTATGACAAGTTGAGTGCCCTATTGTTGTTTATTTGTTGTGATTGACTTCTTTGATTCTTTTAACGGATGACAACAGTTGTAAGACCACTTAGCCAATGGATTTAATGTTTGTTGACAACTCCGCATCCATGAAGAAAGGGATTGCTCAAAAACATAAAGCAAAACGGATAAGACACAAGTTAATCAAACCTAGATCGTCTTCTCCTTAATTACAATATAATGCAATAATATGCAGGCATGAGAGTTCACTAATAGAGTAAAAAAGTATTTTAGAGCAATAACAAGAGGAGAAAAAATACAGGAAAGACACAGAAAGGGATACATGGATGTGGCATTGCTCGACATTTAGCAATGAATTTCGCCCAAACCGGTACTAGGGGTCGCCTTGAGCTTACTTCGAGGTATGAATATGGCTCATTGTTGAATTCGCCGTAGTGACTTCAAGATGAAGAAAAGCAATAAAAGCGATGTTCCGTTGCTTGGTTTAAGGTAGATCGGTAGTCTTCNAGGACCTACATGGAGTTGAATTTACATGTCTTTATCTAATAAGACGAGGCATGGTAACTTGATAATTGAATAAGTTGGAACAAGATATTTGAAAAAGGGAGATAATCTGATAAAAATATATTACATAGATATCACTATGGAAATTTACATTTTATTAATTTTATGGAAAACAAAGTCGGTGACCCCCATTTTTCTTTATATTTTTTTAAAGTATGTTCAAAGGGCTAAAACATGAATAAAGTAGAAAAAAAATCTATGGAATAGTTTTAAAGAAATCAACAATATACCTGTTTTTCCCTATATATTCATTAGAAATATTTGATTATTTTGATATCAGTTATTTTAAAAACAAGCACGGTGACCCCCCTTTTTTATTTTTTTTATTTCAATGCTAATATAATAAGGAAACTTTCCTGAGAAAATAAAGAAAATCTATGGAAAAAATTTTTAGACTACCCATCTACCTTAATTATGTATTTGAAGAGACTTTGTCTCGTGTGCATTTACTCCATACCCTTCCTTTGTTAATTGCATTTTCTGCAATGTTCGTAATAGACCCTGGGAATATACTTGTTTGTATTTGTAGAATAGGCTGTTTTCAACGGGGTCAAAATTCTCCCTTACATAGGCTATATTACATGTGCAGATTGAACAGATGAGTGCTAAGTATGTAATCAAAGAAAATTCATTAATCTATTGAAATAATTGTGCACTAATTATCAAACCACCATTTAATGTCTTACAATATCTTTGGTTTTTATTAACACTGTTGAGCTTAGGGAGATTTATATTAAATCGATTTGTAGCGCTTCAGTTTAATTTTTCTCGTCAAATAAAATTTAGTGAAAGAATTGTCATATAGGAAAAATTATAAATGCACTTCAATTTCATAAATAGTTTGTTATTATGTGGTATATAATTGTCTCAATAGGTTTAGAAATTCAGTATTCCTTCTTACTGGTATCTGAGGCGATTGTTTCCGCCTTCACTTACACGAGAGTTCCTATCTCGAAAGTCTCGTATTGAACACAAGTACCTCTCTGACTACGGCTTTCATAAATTGCGATGTACAGTCTTGGAGATAAAGTATTCGAATTTTGAAATTTTCCACTGCATTTCATAATCATTCTCATATAATTTGCATATAAGGAAATTCGTTTTAATGATTGGCTGCATCAGAGACATATAAGACCTCCGGTAGCAATCTGAAGTCGTTGACGTTGACCGAACTACATTTGAGTTTATAAATTCATACGCCAAGAAAATCACACAGAACAAAAACGGTGATCGGCATAACAATAATTTATCACCAAATCAAAAGAGTTATAAAAAAAGATTAAGCATCGTTTGATAGGAATTAACTGGAATATAAACGGGACTAAGTCCTTTAAAGCCCTAGGGACTTTTATTTGTTTATGAGTAAATTGGTCCCCTTTATGTTCCACTAAATTCCCTTAAAACGGTGCTTAAATTAAACTCTTGTAAATTGTGGCATGTGTGTAGTTTCCGGCCCTTGTAGATGTTTACTGTTATCCTGTTTTTGTAATTTAATCCTGTATTAAATGGGTCTTCATTTGAAAAATTCTGTAGACCTTATTTCGTTTCCGATTTTCATAAAAATTGTACTGTTAAAAAAAAAACTTGACATAGTTTTCCCTGTGATTTTCATATAATTTTTGGTGTTGAGGTTTGCTCATTGTCATTTAGCGGGGCAGGACATGCTTACCCTTCCGGAGCACCTGATGTCACTCCCGGTTTTCATGGGAGTTCACACTATGAGTGCCTTGGTTTTTAATGTTATCTTTTTATTTCCGTACATTGTAGCTGTCTCACGTCCTTGTTTTGTCTTTGTTTTTATCTGTNTTTCAGTTGTTTCTTTAATTTCAAGCTCATTTGGACAGATCTGATGTAAATAATCCTTAAATTTAGGATTATTAAGAGAAAGCACATCGTCTATGTAGCGGAAGCTGAAATTAAAGGACTGGGCTAAATGTTTTTGTTTTCTTTGAATAAGCCCTTGTAAAAACTTGGCCTCGTACGAGTAGAGGAAAAGGTCAGCTAAAAGAGTTATAAAAAAAGATTAAGCATCGTTTGATAGGAATTAACTGGAATATAAACGGGACTAAGTCCTTTAAAGCCCTAGGGACTTTTATTTGTTTATGAGTAAATTGGTCCCCTTTATGTTCAACTAAATTCCCTTAAAACGGTGTTAAAATTAAACTCTTGTAAATTGTGGCATGTGTGTAGTTTCCGGCCCTTGTAGATGTTTACTGTTATCCTGTTTTTGTAAATTAATCCTGTATTAAATGGGTCTTCATTTGAAAAATTCTGTAGACCTTATTTCGTTTCCGATTTTCATAAAAATTGTACTGTTAAAAAAAAACTTGACATAGTTTTCCCTGTGATTTTCATATAATTTTTGGTGTTGAGGTTTGCTCATTGTCATGATTTAAATACAACTCGAGATTTCGGACTTCATAATTTGGTAAGATTATTTAGCAAACTGTGACGTCTAAATTTTTATTCTTGTGTATACATTATGACAATAAGAAAACAACAACACCAAAAAATATTATTTTAGGCTCAAGATATTATAAAGCGCCGCGTTGTGGCTTTTAAGTCATAGTTCGAGGGGACTGTAACGGACGAAAGAGCGCTACTTTTTACTCGAGTTGCCTACCATACACCATAGATTGAAAATGGGTGACGGGAACCCGTTTCACAGGAAAATCAGCCCAGCCCCTAAAAAATACTAATCTGGAGGCAAATTTTTTCTAACAATTGAAACTGGAGAGCATGAATCTCCCTTTAAAATTGACAAGGTCACCTTAGGGGATCGAACCCGGGACCTTCAGCACTTCATCCAGCCACCTAGCCAAATGAGCTACAGAAATATTCCGTTATGTCAGTCGCTTTTTACTGGCTATATATCTATTACCTACTGCAACGCAAGTAGGCTGTCCTGTCACACATAAATAGCTGCGAAACCGCAATTATATTCAAATAAAAACCGTTTTAATATGAAACGCACTAGAAAATTTCAAAATTCCGAATACTTTTGACCCAAGACTGTAATAAAAAAGATAATAAATAAGTATAAAAATAATAGATCAAATAAATATAAATTAAAAATAATTTGAAAAAAAAATCACATAAATTAAAAATAATTTTTAAAAAAAAAATCACCTTTTGTGTTCACCAGTCGTTTCAAATTTTGTAGTCTTTGCATGATAAGTTGTATTGGACTTACTATTGTACTTTCTGTTTGCCGAAATGTTGGCTTGGGTGCTTGTAATTTGAAAATTGTGACGTCACCTTTTTAATTATCCCCTTTTGTTGTAGCTGTAGTGGTGCAGCTTTACACATACACACAAATATAATTTTCAAGTACTCCTGTGATTGTTCAGGTTTAGTTAAACGATAGAAAATTTAGTTGAAATGAGTTAGTGATTTCACACATAAAGGGTTTTTAATAAGCATTTATCATATAAGATAATTTAAAAACTTACCATAAATTAGTTAATGGCGTTTCTATAAAGATTGAAGACAGTCGTCTGTGGCCTAGACAGTTCTACAAATACATTTTATATATGTCTGTCGTGATGATCAGATGACATTCCTTACCAATCGTAAACGACTTGCGAAATATCCTATTGAAAGTTTCAACGGTTCATTTAGAGAACGGTCTGGTTTATGACTTTTTTCTATCCCAGTGATTTCAGTGTTCCCACAAAAGAACATTGACCTTGTACCTAAAAACACATCATCGACGGACCATAGAATAAGTTCATAAATACATATTTTCTGTTCTTTGTAAGAATTTGAAATGAAAAATATGAATAGAATAAGTAAAAATGAATAAACTTGAACAAGATTTTTTTTTCAAAATT
Organism: Modiolus philippinarum; assembly: GCA_002080025.1. Taxonomy (NCBI): domain Eukaryota; kingdom Metazoa; phylum Mollusca; class Bivalvia; order Mytilida; family Modiolidae; genus Modiolus; species Modiolus philippinarum. The sequence continues at coordinate 109,890 of MJUU01072722.1, forward strand.
TAAGGGAACTAATTTTGCACTCCTCTCATTGGCGGATCCAGAAGGGGGGTTCCGGGGGTTGAAACCCCCTTTTTCTGGGCAATCACGTATTTATTAATGAATATCCTGATGTTTAATTAAGATATACCCCAAAAATCTCCTTTCATTTCCAAAAGGAACTAACTTTTCTAATTTTCTAATTACCTGCATCCGCGCCTGCCTCTAAATGAGAAAAAAAGATACAACATATTTTAAATTATAAATGTGGCGCAAAGTGACCAATTTCAAATTAAACTTTCAAATATTTAGAGAGTTTTCATATCGTCAATGTCATAACAATTTGATATTGTATACTTCTAGAAATATAAAAAAGGCAAAAATTTGTGGTCACCTAGTTCGTTTTTGAAAAATAAATAAAAATATGTCATTTTAAAAACAACGAAGTTCGCAAATCTGGAAGTTACAATTTACCTTTTCTCGAAAACAATGGAGATTCTCTGTCAACGTCGTATTTCTGAATTACATTGAAATCGTTTACGATAGCTATTATTTCCCGTGAAACTATTGGATATGCACTTAAAAAGCTACATTCAATTCAATTCCTTATTACAAGTGTCTGATACAGTATGTATTCCAAAAGTACGGTTTTGAGGTAGAATTAAACAAAAATGCCTTGTCTTTAAGTCTTTGGTAATTTTAAGAAGTTTACCAACATTCGAATCAATTTTTTTTACAATCCTTTTATTGAAAATGACTGATTTCAATAGACTATGTTAAAAAGTATGGTTTCTAGGTGGAATTCCTAAAAGTGCCCTGTCTTTGAGACTTTCCGGAAATGTACCAAAACTAGAATAAAATATTTTTTAAATCCAATTAATGAAAATGTTTGATCAAACAACTATACATTCTAAAAGTCTTGTTGCTACGTAGAATTCCAAGAATAAGTGGTTTTTGAGACTTCAATTAATTTGCAAAAATTGGAATCAAATATTTTTGAAATGAAACAAATTCTAGAAGAATTGTTGCTAAGACTTTCAGGAAATTTTCCAAATTGGAATCAAATACTTTAATTTGAAATCTAATAGCTGAAAATATATGTTCTTATCGAAGAAAATTCTTTAAATTACTTTAAGAATTTGCTTCGACAAGAACAAATATTTTCACCAATTAGATTTCATATAGTATGGTTGCTAGCTAGAATTCCAAAAAATAACTTGTCCTTTAGACGATTTAATCCCCCAAGAAATTCTAAGGCCGTCATCATAACATCATTGAAAGATATGACGTGTCAGTATCCCAAATGAAGGTGGATATTTTCAGCTATATTCACGTCTTCACGGATTTGACTACCGAGTTTGACATTTTCCCGGATTGAATCACTCACAGTGTGACGGGTGCTGTTAACAGAGCAGGGCATGCTTACCCTTCCGGAGCACCTGATGTCACTCTCAGTTTCACTGGAGTTCACACTGTGAGTGCCTTTGTTTTGAATGTTGCAATTTCTGTTTATGTGCTTTGTATCTGTCTAACGTCATTGTTTTTTGTTTCTAGCGTCATTGTTTTCTGTGGTCTCGTTTTGGCCGTGTCTCTGGACTTTGAGTTTGAAAATTTCACTCCTTTGTTCCTTCGGTATTCTTCTGCCGTTGTTAGACTTTCAGGAAATTTAGCAAAGTTGGAATCAAATATTTTTGAAATTCTATTATTGAAAATATTTGTCCTAATCGAAACAAATTCTAAAAGTATCGTTACTAGGTAAACTTCCTAAAAATAAGTAGTCTTTGAGATTAACAGGATATTTTCTAAAATTGGAATCACATTTTAGAATTCTAAGTATTCAAAATACTGGAAGCTTATTGTGTATCTACAGACTATATGCAACAATTCTGCATAAAGATGAAATCCCTTAATTCATAAAATGTAGAGGGAGTTTGCGTTACATGTCTTAAGTGTAAAAATTGACACCTTTGGGCCTTTGTCAAAATTGACAGATAAAGATTAAAAAATCCAACAGCTTATTGCGCATCTACAGAATATGTGCAACAATTCTACACCAAAATTAAATACCTAAATCCAATAGTTTGTATATAGACATCCAAGGTTAAACTATGTTCTGCACCAGCAGCTATTACGGATTTGGTGCAGACATACTTTCAATCTAAGCACCACTGGGTCTAAGTTTGGTTCCAGCTGGCTAGGTATTTTCAGAGGAGATCTTTGAAAATGTTTTCCAATAGTGTATAATGTTAAACTTAAGTTCTCTGGTAGCGGCCATCTTGGCAGAAGTGCAGATTGCCACACGCATTTCTGCTTTGCCATGGGGCCAATGTTTACTTATGTTCCCCGCGGGCCGCCACCGTTAATGAGATGCAGACTTGCCACAAAATTTTTGAAAAGGGACCACCAAAAACTATCGTGACCTAATTTGCAGGTTTCAATTGGCCAACTAATTTCAGAGAAGATCTTTGAATATAGAGTTCAATTTTGCTGGCGGCCATCTACGTTAAAATGCGGATTTATGGACATTTTTTAAAGGATCACACAAGGGCTATTTTGACCCACTTTGGTACAAATTGGTTTTGCTGTTCGGATAAGAAGATCAATGAGGTCCAATGTTAAACTATGTTCCCCACTGGCAGTTATATTGAATGTGATGCGGATATGCCGGACACATTTTCCCATTGCAGCTTCAGAGCTTTGAGTATATATTTCCATAAGGTCCAATGTTTAAGGGGAAAACAGAAGTGTTATGATAAAGTTTGGTTCCGATTGGCCAGTGGAGATTTTTGAATATAGGATCCAATTTTTAACTAAGCTCCCCTTTGGAAGCCATTTTTTATTAGGTGTGGATTTTCTCGTGACCTTTTTAAAGGGGATAACAGTATAGTATGGTTTAGGATTCAATTTTAAACTAAGCATCCCTTTGGTGGCCATGTTTTATTATTTGCAGACTTTCTTGAGACTTTTTAAATGGGATCACACGAGAATTATTGTGACCTTACCAAGTTTGGTTCCAATTGGCCCAGTCGATCTTTGAATGAAAAATTTACGACAGACGATTGACGCTTAGTGATGGCAATATATTCACCAAAATTTCAGAAACTGATGTTTGATATATTTGAAGTCATACTACAGTCTTCACAAATGCACGGTCGTAATTCTTTAGAGAGAGTAAGCTTGTTTGGATCAAACAAATCTGCCAAAAAGCCCCCATAAAACACAAGTAAAACTAGATTTTTGCAATTGCAAGCAATAGTTGATGGCACCCCTGTCAGCCAATTTGATGATTCCAGCTTGTTCGCAGCATCAAAATCTACATAGAAATCAATTTTGGTTGGAATCGGACAAAGCTGGAATTTTAACTTATTTTGGCGGCCATCTTAAAATAGCGGCAATTTTGAAGAAAAAAAATCCTTGCATACACCCCTCCAGATAGTGATCTAACTTTGTACCAAACATCATTGAATTCTGTCCAAGCATGATTGGGAAAATTCCAATTTTCGTTGAAATTGGACGAATTTCGATTTTTTTTTCGTATATTGGAAGCCTTCTTGTACATAGCGGACATTTTGAGAAAAAAAATTCTTGCATGCTCCCTCCAGTTAGTGATCCAACTTTTTTACCATATATTTATGATTTCTGTTCAGGCTTCATTGAGATATAATCCGGACAAAAAGGGGTGAAAGAAATAAAAATAATAAAGAAATGGACAAAAAACAATATGTCGTCCCAACTACGTCTAGGGCGACAAAATAATACACAACAAAAAATTTACATGATATAGAAATGCATTACTAGGATTGTCCATAAAGTTCGTGGACATGCACAAATAAAACATAAACAGCGTTTTATATTTCTATATTTTGCATATTCGTAAGCCTTATGCTCATATGAATTTGGATATATATATATATATAAGAGTTGATCCAATCTTACATGTAAAATTGCAAAGGAGTAGTTTCGGTATGGTCGTTTTTGGCCCCAAAAATTAACAACACATTAGTGGAGATGTAGAATTTTTTACAATGTTTAATGTCATATTCAGTTGATTCAGTCGATTTTTTTGTGGCTTGTCCTTGTCTTCTTATAAAATTTTAGTTTCTTGATATTTGGGTTATTGGATGTGGTTTGTTTCCATTGATTTATTCACTTTTTTACCTTTCGGGGCCATTTAGGGCTTACTATATGGTGTGAGGTTCCTCGCTGTGTTGAAGACCATATGGTGACCCCTAGATGGTTTGTTTTGAGTCGTTTTAACCTGGATATGGGATGTTGTCTCCTTGACATTTACCCCATTTCCTTTCTTTTTCATACATATCCTTAACATGATGTTGCAATGACTCAAATTTAGTCTGAAAACTGTGACAAAATTGTTGAAAATGGCATTATTTTACCAAGTTTTTGGCTCTGATAGTGACCACATACGTGTTCAACCAGATCTTTTAAGAATGTTATTTATACTTGTTAGATACATCATATATGTAATTACTGTGAATGAACATGAATGTGACCATTAATTTTAACGAAAACTGTGTACAATTCCACTAAAAGTAGTGAGATTTTCAATATTTTTGGAATTTAGCCCAAGTTTATGACGTCAACAATTAGAACTTTTACACTTAAATGCAAAAATATGCCTGGATTTTTATAAAGCAACAATTGCACTGTTCATATGATGATTTAGAAAATTCCCAATTTTTTGGGCCAAAAAAGGTCATACTGAATCTTCTCCTTTGTCTTGCAGAGCAGTGACGTGAGTTCAGAAAATGGGACATACCCTAAAATACACCAAAAATCCCTAAAAGGCATGGTTAAATGTGCTTTTTCATTAATATTCATGTAGTATAGAAATTTTTTGGACACAAGAACCAGTTTAAAGGCTAGACGAAATATGTAAAACAGATTATTTTTCATAAATTACAAAACCGTGAGTCCATTAACCAAACAATGTGTAAAAGCTGATAGAGAACAAATAACCAAAAGGATCTAAATAGAAAAGCCAAAATTCAGCTCAGGACAGAGCTATGCATAATGGAGATATTCCTTAGTTTTAAGCAAAATTTTGTAAAATTTAGATATTGCAAGTTTCAGAATGAAATCGGTTTTCGGATCAGCACCGAAGCACTGACTACTGGGTTGGTGAATACCCTCGGGGACTAATCAGTCCACCAGCAGAGGCATCTGCCCAGTTGAATAAATAACAAAATACCGAAGTTACT
>MJUU01072722.1:115161-128502 GCA_002080025.1 Modiolus philippinarum
AAAAAAAAAAAAAAAACGTGTAAATGACTCAAATATTTATAAAACTGGAAACGGCAAAAATTCCGAATTTGTTGAATTGCAAATTCTTCATGAAATGTTAATTGTCGGACGTCAACATTTTACGTGTTTGTGCTTCGGATGTATGACATAAGTCTGTTTTGTTTCAACAGAAAAATATGTACTAGTGCTTTGATTGCGATGATATTTTGCATATTTATGCAGTAAAACAAATTCTAATTGAAAATGTTTAATATACATTCTCGAAAATTAGCAATTTTTATTTAGATTGTCCACGATCTTTACGGACAATCCTTGTACATAAAAAAAATGCTGGGGTGTTTCAAAGAACACATGTGTCCCCTATATTTAATATATTAAAGAGGAACTGTGTTTGACATTGAACATGATAATTTAACGAAGCTAAGCAAAATATACTGTGCATATCTACAATATATACCAATAACAAAATACCGAGGTTACTGTGAATTTAGGTTCTGCATATGCGCATTTCGACAACTTATGTCTCTTCAGTGCAGATAAATTCAAAATATTTGGAAGTCCATAAACTGGAATAGGTGTAAAACTGATAGAGAACAAATAACCAATAAGATCTAAATAGAAAAGCCAAAATCAGCTAAGGACTAAACCTTTGCTTGGAAGAAAAATACATATTTCTTCAGGCATGTTTGAAGGAGTTGTGGATAATGGAGGCTTACACTAAGTCTTGATAACCTAAAATAACAAGTCCAATAATAGCTTGGGTATCTGGAAAAATAAGAAAATAAAGCAAAACGAGAGTTACTGTGGCCTAGTGGGCCACGGATACGCCCTGCCCCGCCTCTTCCTGCATTTTCGTTAACATCTGGAAAATAGGAATTGTTGAAAAACAAAATACAAAGTGCACATTTGTAATATGTTATTAAGGTCCTGCATAAGTTTCATTAAGTTCTGATTAGTGATCAAGGAGGAGCAGTGGATACCAGGTATCACTATATGGTTTGCACTGAGGTAAAAGCTAAAATGACAATGTCCAAAACATGTCAAAATTCTGGAAAAAAGGGAATCATTGGAAAACAAAGTGCATAGTGCACATCTACAATATGTAATTAAGCTACTGCATAAGTTTCATGAAATTCCAATCTGTGGTTTAAGAGAGCTAGTGAATACCATTTAGTCTTCATATGGTTTGCATTGAGCTAAAATGACAAAGTCAAAAACATGTAAAAAATCTAGAAAAAAGGGAATTATTGGAAGACAAAACTGTAGTGCACATCTACAATATGTAATTAAGCTCCTGTATGAGTTTCATGAAATTCTAATCTTTGGTTTAGGAAGAGTAGTGGAAAACATGTAGTAACCATATGGTTTACATTGATCTAAAATGACAAAGTCGAAAAACATGTCAAAAATCTGGACAAAAAGAGAATTATTTGTAAACAAAACACGCAGTGCACATCTATATAGTGGATACCATGTGGTCACCATATGGTTTGCATTGAGTTAAAATGACAAAGTCCAAAACATGTAAAAAATCTAGAAAAAGGGAAATTATTGGAAAACAAAAAGCATAGTGCACATCTGCATTTTAGCTTTTACCTCAGTGCAAACCATATAGTGATACCTGGTATCCACTGCTCCTCCTTGATCACTAATCAGAACTTAATGAAACTTATGCAGGACCTTAATAACATATTACAAATGTGCACTTTGTATTTTGTTTTTCAACAATTCCTATTTTCCAGATGTTAACGAAAATGCAGGAAGAGGCGGGGCAGGGCGTATCCGTGGCCCACTAGGCCACGGTAACTCTCGTTTTGCTTTATTTTCTTATTTTTCCAGATACCCAAGCTATTATTGGACTTTATATTTTAGGTTATCAAGACTTAGTGTAAGCCTCCATTATCCACAACTCCTTCAAACATGCCTGAAGAAATATGTATTTTTCTTCCAAGCAAAGGTTTAGTCCTTAGCTGATATGTAATTAAGCTTCTGCGTAAGTTGCATGAAATTCTGATCAGTGGTTTAGGAGGAGTAGTGGATGCCATGTGGTCACCATATGGTTTGCATTGAGCTAAAATGACAAAGTCCAAAACATGTCAAAAATCTGGAAAAAGGAAATTATTGGAAAACAAAAGGCATAGTGAACATCTACAATATGTAATTAAGCTCCTGCATAAGTTTCATGAAAATCCAATCAGTGGTTTCGGGGGAGTAATGGATACCATCTGTTGGGTACACAAAGACGGACGGACGGAAGGAAGGACGGACGGACACCATGAACACTATGTACCTCCCGCAAAGCGGGGGTATAGTAAAATTCAAGGTGTATATCTACAAAATATACTGAACTGAAACATTCCTGCAAGTATGATTGAAAAGAAAAGCTGTTAAGGAAGAGTTATGGATAATGGAAGCATACCCTACAAGACAAAGTCTTAAAAATAGCTTAACAACAAAATGCTTGCTTCACATCTACAATATATTTTAGACTCAAATCTGTGTCCTGTCGCAAATCTGTGTCCAAAACTGACGTCACAGACATCACAAATCTGTGACTGTCCTTTTCCCCCAGCTAATCCGTGTCCTTTCACTCCGCAAATCTGTCACCTTTTCAAAAACATTTCGTCAGCCTTTGAAGTATATGGTCGTAAAGTATATCCAGAACTAAAGGGCGAAGGTTTTAGAGTTTCCTATTGTATAATTCTATGTAATTTTCTGTGTTGCAACAAAACTGTTTTTTCAATGTAAGATAAAACTAATTTGAAAACCGAAGGATTATATATGTATACAGAAATATTACAGGAATGCACTCTATAAGAGTAACCAATGAAATCCTCGTAAAAATGTTGCGATTTATGGGCTATTTTCACTGGATTTTCTTCAATTTCCAAAGAAATTTCAAATTGTAAAATGTCGTGAAAATACAGTCATTTGTCATCCCACTTTCCCGTGAAATTACCTAAATTTGTTTTTACCATCATATATCTATAACAAAATCACGACACTTTCATGAGGACACGGGGGTTGGGAAAACAGGAAACACCAAAGAGTCCAAAAACAAGTAGCAAACAGATTCGAGCTGGCAACCTCTAGATTCGTAGGCACATGCGCTAACCATTAGAATATGTTAGATTATTTTAATAACATTTATTCTTTTTTATGAAGTTTTTTATGTTTCTACACATAGTTTTTGAGTTAGAGGTTATGCATATAAATTTATTTGAATATTTTATATGTTACTCATATCCTTTGATATTCATTGATAGTTTATAAATAACGTGAAAAACCAATTCACGAGATGAATGTGATGTATTTTTTTATTGCATTTGTATGGATTCCAGAACATTCACGGGAAATTAATTTCCCAAATTGAAAAAAGTCACGGTATTTCCATTGCCTCGTAACATTTCACATGGTTTTCACGGGGTTTTCATGGACTTGTATTCCAGTGGTGATAACTTTCAAAAAATTATAGATAATAATTTACGTATAACTAAAAAATGAAAATAAAAATCATTGGTCATCGTTGAAATGTTCTCTTTGAACTATTGCTTTTACACGAAAACATGGTACCGTAGAAAAGATAATTAAGAAAACGCTTAAAATGTTTCTTTAAATTTTATATTTGAAAAATACAATCCCGACGACATTTTTAAAAGGACATAAATTTGAGGTTTTCCAAACGGACACAAATTCGCGTATGGCGACGTCATAAGATGTATTTTGAGAACTTGTGTATTGTGACGTGAATATTGGACACAGATTAGCGAAAGGACACAGATTTGCGACAGGACACAGATTTGAGTCTTACATATATACTAAACATTTCTGTTAGTTGGTTGAAAAGTACCAAGTGGTTTAGGTTAAGTTGTAGATAATGGAGGTATACTCTCGAGACTGCAATAGACGGAGGCAATCCTGCACTAAGTGCAAGCGATACAACTAAGGAAGGAATTTAAACTTTAAAGAAACTGTATTCTCGAGGGTATACCTCCATTATACGATTTTTTTCATTTGTTACATAATATTTTAATTTGTATATAAGCTAAATTATGAAAAGAAGACAATTATGAGTTTAATTTCTTTGTCAGTTTCTGTACGACGTATATTTCTTTGTATTAGTCAAAGTAGCATTTTACATAGTTTATATTAAGTGTAATTCATATATTAATAAAATTGACACCCAACATCCATGGTTTCCATCATCATTCAAATCAACCACAAGCGACTTAAAATCCTAGGATTGTGTACAAATTAATCTATGTTTTGCGTGCTATAGAAATTTATTGTTTGTATCAAAATTCTAACCATTTAAAAATACTGAGGCTTCATTCCGTGTATGGCACTCGGTAGATGCCCTTGGTACTGGATTTGGCTTCCTACTTCGATTTTTTGGTAATGAGTACTTCTTTTGTGACAACTTTTGGATTTTGGCTTTCCATATTGTTTGATATTAATGCTGCTGATGAGAGGTAACTCCTTGAAACACGTGTACAGCATAATGAAATTTACTGTTTTATGCAACATCGGTATTTTTTTATATTTTGAAGGTAAATAAATGATAAACATGATACATGTGTATCAAATGCTGCAAATCGATGTTTACAACAAACAGGCGACAAACAATCCTTATTTAGGATTGTGTATATTAATAATCTGTTTCTTTATAAATTAGATTACATGATACATGTATACGGAAATTGCTAACCTCGACCCTACACTAATCTAGTGTTTCGGCGTTTTAATAAGGCTAGATATCATAAAAAATTCGGCTCTGTTTTTTGTCATAGCCTGCTTTATATTTTCAGGTTCATTGTAGCCTCTTTTTATCAAGTTCAATTTGAAGGAATTTTCACCGGATTCATCAAGGGCGAGGCAATTAGACATATTCTTAACACCAGTGACAAAAGTGAGCTACAAAATTCCTATCAAGCTTCAAATTGAACTTGATAAAAAGAGGCTACAATGAACTTGAAATCGATGAAAATATAAAGCAGGCTATGATAAAAACAGAGCCGATTTTTTAAATCAGAAAAGGATTAAACACAAGAAGGATATTCCTCTCGTGTTTTCAACAAATTACAACCCATGCATTAGAAAGATAAACCAATGTATAACCAAGCATTGGCATTTGTTGAAACATAACGATGTTTGTAAAAATATTTTTGCAAACCAACCATTCATTGCTTATAAAAAGCATAAAAAGTTGGGGGAAATATTGACCTCCTCGAAATAAACAAGATAAGATATGGGTAAACCCATATCCAAGGATACTCGATTGTTCACATACCTGTAATACCTTTACAATTTTGAAAAGGATCTTTTTCAAACAAACAAACAAAAAACAAAAAAGATGCGTTTATGTTTATGAATCTTTTTATTTTTATAGTGTTCGTTTCTTTGCATTCTTCTTGACGTAAGCTCTCAGGATCACCATTAACCCTTACTGTTTCTTAGCAATATGGAAAATGAGGGGGGGTCAAAATTGCACATGTACTAGATAATACAAAGTTATTTTTTTTTTATTTGATTGTAATTTAATTTAATGCTTGTCAACATAAAGAGACATACAGAGATTAGCAACTACTCGAAATGGTTAACATCACACGTGTGAACCCGCCCCAATGATGCAACACTAGAATCGGAACTCCTCGTAATTTTGGTCAAAGACACAATGTTCCGATGGTAAAGTTATTGTTTTTACTGATGCATTGTGTTAAGGGAGTACGAGTGTCAGAAATTTTGTAATTAGAATTAAAATTCTGACCTTTTGTTTTGAAGAGCACTACTAATGGAACAACTTAAGGAAAAAATTTTGAAAATCCATGTAGGAATTTTTGAGATATAAGACGTCAAAATTTTGGCGGGAAACAAATCTCTCTAGAGTTTTCCTTCAATTTGCATCAGTCTATTTTATGTATTTTAAAGTGACGTATGACAAAGAAAATGTGATCCATGTGCAAAAAATTTTAGCACTGTTTGAATGGATAAAACCCGAGGATATAGAATGCTTCTGAAATCTGACGCTCGTACTCCCTTAACCTGATATTACAATTAAATTCCATGACAATTTATCGATATTCAATAAAAAACGTTTTGTTGACATTTCTGTACAGTTTTACTTAAAATTACATGAGGGTGGTAAAAGGTTATTTTCGTATGACGTATTGGGCGTTTTTATTATAATACGTATATTCGTATTTTTCTTTTTTATTTCCCGTATTTACGTATCGACATAGTTTCACGTATCCGTATTTATCAATATTACATATGGTATAAGTTCCTATTATTTTCATTGGCTAATACGGTCACGTGATTTTAAGAATATTCAGTATATTTCAGCGTTGTTTCTAATTTTAGGTTATATTGACGCCATGTTTCTATTTTTAAGTATATTGACGCTATGTTTCTATTTTTAGTTTTATTGATGATACATGTCTGGTTGGACTTTCTGATTGAAGTTTTTCACTAAGAAAGGTCTAATGAAAAAATATTTTAATAAATATTGGAAAACGCTTTACACGTTAATAGAAGTTTCCGCCGGGAAAACAAAATGGGATATTAAAATATTTCTACAGAGCAACAACAGAAATCAATGAAAACAAATTACTGTTGTCACATGTTTTTATTGCACACTTAAACACGTAAACACGCTAATAAAAATGCTTACTTGTTTGTTTTTTATTTACAAATATAAGAAAAATGTCGGCATTTATCTATCCTTTGAGCATTCATGTAACCCATTCTAGATGATGGCAGATCCACACCCTCCTTCAAATAAAGGTTCTATTTCTAAGTAAATTCCCATGTATTGACAAAATTATCCTCCACTAAAATGAAACGAGATACCATAAAACTACATATGTAATATAAAAATGATGGACTTTTTACTCTGTCAATATGTTAAATATGGACCTGTAAGGTATATTGACCTCGGACTTCGTCCTCGGTCAATATAAACCTAACAGGTCCATATTTAACATACTGACTTCGTAAAAAGTCCATAATTGATAAATATTTATTACATACTTAGTAGAAATAAAAGCGTTTTTGCATGATCAATATGACCGGAAGTAAACTGTCCATATTTTCACACCCCAGGAAAATAATAGGTTATTTTATGCTCCTCGTGCATCTCAAACAAAATAAACGACTTCCGGTCCATATTGGCCTGGGCAAATAAACGACTTTTGGTCCATATCGGCCTGGCATTTCTAAACGTCGGAAGTATGTAATAAAAAGTTTAATATATGTGCATTTCCATATTGACCTGATTATCATCCCTCGACCCATATTGTCCCTCGACTTCGTCTCGGGCCAATATGGGTGTCTCGGGATGATAACCAGGCCAATATGGAAATGCCCATGTATTAATCTGTATTTATTTCACGTATTTCGTATTTGAACAAATTTTAAAAATTCTCGTACTTTTGTCACATTTTATTGAAGAGCTCTTTTTGCGTCTAGAATCGGTAACTTTCGGGTCTGTTTGTCAGCGTTCATCTAAAAAGGTTCTTTTTAGCAATGGGATATTATTTTTTTTCATAATAATTCATTATCTCAATGATCACCAATGTCTACAAGTAATATTCCGTGACAATTGGTGCCTTGTCTGTCTGTTCTTTCACCAGTAAACAACTGTCACAGTCACAGTGCTCTATCCATTCTGTGATATCCTTGATCATCACTGGTCAAGTCTGTCACGGATGAGGCTGGTTGTCTGCTCTTCCTTGGTTAGCTATCTCGCCATGGAGAGCTTCCAATACTGCTGGAACGTGGCTTGATGGTAATACAAGTTGTATGATTCTATCGTCTGTCTTGACTTGTCTGTTTAAAATATCGTCATGGATGGTCAACAGGCGAATATGCCATCTTTATGGACTGAGTGGTATCTGTCTTTCACTGTTTCACGAATTCAATCCATGAGTTTAGCTGTGGATTTGCTCCTTGTCATCCACATTAATCTATGTTGTGCTCTATGTTGAATGTGTCCAATATATTCGGAGTAACTGGCGGACATATGGATCCGGAAACTACTAAGACTGTTAACAGTGTGTTTCCGAATATTTTTCTAAGGAAATTTATTTTCCAGTATAAAGTCTAGGAGGAAGGCATGGAGATCATATTCATAAAGGATCTGTATAATGTCCGAGATAAATCCGTAGTGTTTTGCAGTTAGTATTTATAGAAATTAGAAAAGCCTTGCCACAAAAATGTGCTTGGATAGGAATGTATCATTTTAGAGTACACAATTTCTGAAGGAAATAAAGTTTCCGCTTGTAAGTGGATGTACATTGTGTAGTCCTAAAACACTTTTACACATAAGAGATCATGTTGAGGTTTTAAGCTTTGTTCCCACAATGAAATATTGAAACTGGCTTAGAGACAGACAGGCTTTTAATTTCATATTACACCATAGTTCAGACCCATCAATAGGTAATGATGACCGATTTACAGATTCAGCAAGACGTACGGAGCGATTTATTTTCGGGTCGGTAAATTTCAAAGCAAAGAAGGATTTTCTACTATCCAATGATGGAAAGTTGCATCCCATAGAAGCATCAGCTCGTTATACCAATATATCATGAATATTCTATAATACGAAACTTGAACCGCGCACATCATATGAATTATGAAAGTGAAAATTTGTCCAGAAAATCAAGTCACTCAATTTATGGATTCTTGCCGAAACATTTCAGCATGTATATATTAAATTGCAGGTATTACAGTACCTTCTATAGCAAATCCGTTTGAAAATCTTTTCATTATTGCTAAATATATCTACATTTATGACTTTATTTCATGTATTTCGTATTTAGCGCTTGCAATTTCTCGTATTCCGTATCTATCAATTTTATTTAACGTATTTTCGTACTGGCATCCTCCTTTATCACCCCCTTACATGTATTGGGAACCTCACGGGAAGTCTCGCACACGCGTGATATTACTGATTTTTACAAAGGATTAACAAGGAGTTTCTTTAGATTAATAATATTTTATTGCAAATGAACAAAAGGATTGGACACAAGTTATACCAACTTAGTGCAAGTCCTCTCCTTACAATATAAATATAATCAAACGACAGCAAGGCAAATAATAATTAACATAATAATTTACATTTTTTTGAAACAATATTTTGAAAGAAATAGAAAATCAAGACGGAAAAGGGACAATAGTAGAATTTGGCTGAGATCAAGAACTGACTCGTACCTAAAATCATTTAGTTTGATTGATATATGATCGAACCTTTTGAAATATAATTGAGTTTGTCTGGTCATCGTAGTCATCATTTCCGAAAAGTAAAATTTCGATTTAAAAATCATTAATATCAATACCACTGAGCAAGATTGTTCTCTGGTTTATGTACAATGGACATTCGATGAACAAATGGAAAGCATCTTCGTATGGAGATCCACAATTACAGCTTGAATTACTAATAACATTTATTCTTTTTAGATCTGCATTTAGTGAGCTACACTGATACCTAAGTCTGGTATGTAAGATATTCAATTTCCTAGGACCTTCACCCAGCACTCTGGAGCTTTAAAACTCTCCGTTTTGATTCGTTTTTTGAAAATTGTTAATGTAGGGGAGTTACGCTCAGATGAATCTAATTTATTCCAAAGTCTAACAGACGACGAGACAAAAGAGTTGTCGAAAATTCTTAAACTACATCTAGGAGTAACATAGTTATCACTTGTCCTTACATTATATGTATTTATATCGGAAGTTAGGGGAGAGAGACAATTACTCAGGTATTCAGGACACATTCTATGATGCATTTTATAGAAGGTTGTTATTTTCGATATTGTCTCCTATTTACTAGAGGATCCCAACTAGTTTCAAAATATAGCGAGTCTTTACTAGCAAATTTTGGTAACCCTGTTACTATACGCGCAGCTTCTAATTGGACCTGTTCAAGCTTTTCAGCATCTTTATTATAACACCCATCCCATACCTCGCATGTATATTCCATTAAGGGTCTTACATAAGTAAGATAAATATTTGATAAAGTTCGTTTCGAAAGGGTAAATTTTAGTTTTCGAAGAACATTTATTTGTTTGAAAGCCGATTGTACTATATTTTCAATATGCGTTGACCAAGTTCCATTTGAAGATTGCGTAACACCTAAGTGCTTATTATCTTTAACCTTTTCAACCGATTCATCTCTGAACTTAATATCTATATCAGGTATTTCATTATTTGAAATAACAAGAACCTTTATTTTCTTTGGATTGAATTCAACAAGCCAAGTCGATGCCCAATTGTTAAGTTTTCGCAAGTCTTCGTTTATTTCTATTTCCATATTTAGAAAATTATCTCCAGAGCACATTAGTGAAGTATCGTCAGCGAACAATCTTGCTAGGTTTGTCACATTATCTGTTACATCATTAATATATATAAGGAAAAGTAGTGGACTGAACCTTGAGGTACACCAGCACTAACGGACCTAAGATATGATCTTTCACTATTTATACAAAGGGACTGTTTTCGGTTAGACATATAATCTTCCAACCAATTTAATAGGGATCCTGATACTTCATATGATTTTAATTTCATCTTTAAACCGGCATGCCATACTCTATCAAAAGCTTTTGATATATCACAAAATATTATAATATTGGACATGCGATTATCAAGATTTTGACAAATTTTATGATATATTTCTAATANTAATTATGAATATACTTATATACAGCACGTTCCATAACTTTACCTACACAACTTAGCAATGATATTGGTCTGTAATTAGATGGATTGCTTTTATCTTCCTTTTTAAATGCAGCCATCACTCTAGTAATCTTCCAGTTAGACGGATTTTTTTCATTTCTTAGAGAATGATTAAACATAATTGTTAGGGTTTACATATTGTTTCAGATGTAGCTTTTAACATTTGGTGACTTATCGAATCATCTCCGTAAGCTTTACCGATTTTTAATGTTTGAAGAATATCTTTAACGTCTCGTTCAGTAATGATAATTTCGGATAATATAGCATTCGTTCTGGATGGCAGCGCGGGTGGGTCGCGGTTATCATCGTTTAGTGATGATATCGAGCAGAAAAATTCATTCAATATATTTGCTTTTTCTTTATCACTATACGCAAAGGTATTTGTTACGTTATCAAGTAGGTGAATGAAATTGTAAAATTTGAGCCGGTTCCTTTTAAAAGTATTTTAAAGACCAACATGACTTTGGATCGTTTTTGGAATATGAATCTACTAATTCGTCAGCACTAAGAAAAAATTGTTCGCGCGCGTACTTAATCATGTTATTAACTTTATTTCTTTGTGTTTTATATTTTTCACAGAAGTAAAACAAGGAATTTTTTTCTCGCTAATTTATGTAGTCTATCACGAATTGTTATTTCTTTCCTTAAATCCGAATTAAACCAGGGTTTATCATTTGGTCTTACTCTGACAGTTTTGGAGGGAATGTGTCGTGCAATCATCTCAAGATACTTGGTAGTGAAACGTTCTGCCATGACGTCAACATCATTGCAATCTGTTAAATAGGGAGTTTCTAATCTCTGTCTCTGCAACATGTAATACAATCACTAATTTGATATTTAGGGGTATTTTCTATTTCAGTTTTGTTTTTCTGTTTGTTTGTTTTTTTTTCACAATTCTAATTGTAATATGACTTTTTAAACATTACACTTTTTTTCAGTGAACTAATGCAATATGGAACGATAAAGAATTTTTAAAAAAAGACATGGCCATATCTTTTATTTCTAAAATTGGTTGATATACGATGTATATCCATAATGAAATATTTCCGCTCAAACTATGTTGCTATAAGTTAACTGACATCAAGAGACAGGAATAAAAGCCCCGTCCTTGATAAACTGGAGTTTTCTTTGTGTATCGTGTGCGTTTTTGTCACATGTACATTCACTCCATATCCTTTCATTTTTTCTTCTGATTCTCTTTTTTAAAATATGGACAACCATAAATACTCAATTATTCGAAGCTTTACCCCGATCACTAACTGACCCTTTGAACTGCCTTTTCAGGGTTTACTAAATGCCGGAGAATTGAAACTGACATGATACTCCAAAAATTCACACTCGATTCCGCACGTTTTGAGGGTTAACACATATGTACCAACGGAATTTAGAAATGGATGGTATAACTCAAAATGTTACTATTCGAGCCTATGGAATATTAATTGATGTTCTGTGCCCTGCTCAGTAAATAAAAATCTTAAAATACACTTCATATGTGCTATTTTTATTAAGTGTAGCATGAGACGACGTACGCCAGTGATGGCAATAGTAACAGACTGACACCAAGTGTGGCTTGACTAGGTCGTCTGCTACGTGATTCGGATGTGGTATCTGCTAAACCATTGTTGGCTTCAAGTAAATAAATTAGTAAGGTATTCAATTAAGCCAATTATATTAGATATCATACTATTTTGTATCTGAAACTGTATTATAGGGCAGTCTTGGAAGTTCAGGATTGTGTCTAGCAGTAAACTAGCATTTAAAGAGGTTCGCTCCTCATGTTTTGGGATTTTTGTCAGATTTTCGGAATCCTCGGATTTTATCCATTTAAAAGTATTATAATTTTTTGCCCATTGACCCCCTTATTTTTTTCCATAATTTCGTTTTATACATCGTTGTGAGCATTCTGTAAAAAACTTATTTGATTCTATTTATTCTGTCACATTCATTCATGGTTAAACCATGTTAATGTTAATCCTATGAAAAATTAGAGGAGTTCGGTTTCCCGCCAAATTTTCAATCACTTAAATCTCAAAAACTAGATCATTAACCTATCAATTTTTTCACTTAAATTGTTTCTTTTTTAATTTTCTAACATAAAATCATGCTTAATTGAAATCCTATTTATTTTCAAATAGAGTAGCGAACCCCCTTAACTTGTACCGTTAGATACTACGTAGAATAACATTAAGAATATAAAAAATAAATATTTCCATGTAAGTTCTATTAATAGAAGATTAAATTAACAAAATTAGGAATTTAAAGACCATCATATCTATATATTATTCTATTTAATGAAAATATATACTTTTTGATTAGATAAAGTATTAAAATAAAAATGATATAATCATAAATATAATAATAATTGGTCAATTTTAAAAACGCAGAATTTAAAGAAAGATAACTCTACTACATAACGATCAATAGACAATCAATAATATCAATGTATGGAATGCATGTTCACCTGATACTGAGGAAGCGTTGGTGTATGAATATTGTAGTATTACCTATCAAAACATGAACAAATAGCTTCAAATCATGAGTAAAAATACGCCTCTTAAATTATGTATTCAGATAATTGATCTAGGGTGAGTTAAACTCACGGGGGGGGGG
>MJUU01072724.1:4196-41504 GCA_002080025.1 Modiolus philippinarum
GTCAAATCCGGTAGAGGAAACAACAATTAAGCTTTAAGGCTTTAAACTGCATTTCAATTCAATTAATTATTTTACGCTTTAAAAGAAATCATGAATCCATAGCACTAGCAGGAAGATAACTTTGGATGCAAAATTATTTGAAAGATGTCTAGTGATATGACGACTCGTTGGTCAGAATGTGTTTTCCATATATCGGAAAAAGAATACCGAAGCAAGAATGAGGAAAGGGGGATTCTAAAATTATAAATCTAAAATTACGGCAATCAATTTGTTTTTCATGTAAATAAAATTTAATGCGCAAAAATAATTACCTTCTGATGGCACACTCGCGTCTATGATAGGTGCTTTCTCTACAACGAAACAAAATAAATGCATATATTTGAGTCATTAGTGCTACTTCTACTAAAGAAAAAAATGAATCTATATTTAATTAAAGGAATAACAAGGAAACACTTACAATGGCTGAAAATAAGAGTTACATGCCACAATCTACCACGGAACTGTACAAAAAAAGACAATAAAAGACAAAGGACAAACAAAAAACACGATAGGTACTTGGGACTCGGGGCGTTGTACCGGCAAAGCAAAAGGCAGTTGTATAGTTAATCATGATAGTATACATTTGTAATTCTAATGAGGAACATACACAAATTATAAAACCTTTCTTGTTAATAACTCATAATGTATTTCTTTTACAATTGTTATTTAATATAAATGTGAAAAAATGGATAACAGGAAACACCTTCAATGGCTGAAGTAAGTGAGAACCGAACCGTCAATCTAAAAGCGAACAATCAAAGGACAATGGCAACACCAGAAACAAAAAAAGGGCATAAAAAAACAAAGACACAACATGGGTACATCACAGAAAAGAAAAATGAAGACACTCACACACAAAGATAAACAACACGGACCCAATATAAAACCATGGGTGAGATCAGGCGTACCGGTAGAGTCAGCAACTCCTGCTTCTTATGAGACACCCGGCGTGTTGAACGTGTCAAATCCGGTAGTAAAGTCAAATACGGTAGAGGAAACAACAATTAAGCTTTAAAGGGAAAGATCTGTTGTCATGTGAGAAACAGATATCCCAAAGCGGTCCACAAGATGATGATGTCGACCGTAAAACTTCTGGAGGGATGACTTCAAGTTTTGGGTAACGTACCCTAGTTGAAGTAGCCCATCTGTGAGCAACCGGGCTCTATCAAGGAAGTCACTGTATCGAACACAGGCTCTTGAATAGCGAATGAGCTGGGAGATGTAAACTCCATATGCCGGCGCTTTTGGGATGTTGCTTCAAAGAAAAGGGAAGTTTACTATTGAAATTGATAATTACAATCGGCCAGGGAACTACACAGAAAAAACACGAATAAGACGAAAGACATACGTAGACATTGAAAGAAAGTCGGAACAACCTTTATAGATTTAACAAAAATCGCGCTACCAACAGAAGGATAAAGTGAATACTAAAGTAACTTGAATGGTGTAAAGTTTTTTTAGGTTTGATTTGATGTTGTTCATATGTGATATGATGATTAGGCAGTTAGAAGATAAAAATATAAATTGAAGTAAATAAAATGTATTTATGAACACACTATGAGTGCCGTAGATATTTGTGTTTTCTTTTATTTCCGTGCATTGTGACTGTCTCACGTCCTTGTTTTGTCTTTGTTTTTCTCTGTTACCGTTTTTGTCATGGCTTTGGATTTTGATTCCTTGTTCCTTCGGTATTCTACTACCGTTGTTCCAGTACACATAACGTGTTCAAGACCGTTGCTTCCTCTTCGCCCTTCTTCCTTCGGTATTCTACTGCCGTTATTTTAAATTAAATGCGCAAAACATATCTACCTGTCGATGGCACAGTCGACTCATTAATTGATGCTAATTCTATAAAAGAAATATTTTCTTATAAAGATACATATATTACTACATTCTTCTTGTTAAGCCCAAATTCACCTCATATTTCACAATCTCTTTTAACGATACATGAAAACCAATATTCCTATTTAAACATCATAAATGCGATTATGACTTGTCGGGCTCAAAACAACAGAAGAAATAAAGAACAAGATTACATAAATCAGAGTCCAGAGACAAGGCAAAAGTAAGAACACAAGAAGACGAAAGCTANATCAGGACGAGAACAAGTTAATCAATTCAAAAATTGAAAGTATCAGAAGAAAGAAATAAAGGTGGAAGGGACAACCTGGGCAACGACTTTTGACTGCCACTGAAAAATTGGAGAAATGGGTAGGGGCAGGAAATTTAGCCTTCCATACGACACCCAGTGCGTCTACAAAATGATGCTAATTCTATAAAAGAAATATTTTCTTATAAAGATACCACATTCTTCTTGTTAAGCCCAAATTCACCTCATATTTCACAATCTCTTTTAACGATACACGAAAACCAATATTCCTATTTAAACATCATAAATGCGATTATGACTTGGGCTAAAAACAACAGAAGAAATAAAGAACAAGATTACATAAATCAGAGTCCAGAGACAAGGCAAAAGTAAGAACACAAGAAGACGAAAGACCACAGACGCTACACAACCACAAAATGCAAATATTACAAATACAACAATAAAACCACATGATTTCTGCTTTATTGTTGTATTTGTACTTTGATATAAATAACATTATTTTGGCATAACATAATTACAATCCGATGTCTCACTGTAATCCGTTATTGATGCTATTTCTGCACAGTAAAAAATATATAGAGTTGAAGGATGTGATTTTTTCAAAATCATCTATCCGCTGAGGAATTTTACCATTACCATTTTAGTGACACACAATACTTCATTTCAATTTAATATTGAACATAAGGCCCCATTCTATTGATATATGTCTGGTCAGTACATCGTGAATCGAAAAATTGGAACACTGCTGCCGAAATATACCCCTTCGTAAGTATGTACAAGACTGTGGAGGGTAGGAAATTTCCTGGCCGGGGATGCTCTACAATTGATGGATCTCACAGGAGCACTCAGGGCAAAAATTTAAAGTTCCATAATAAATATTAACTGTACCATATTCTATGAAATAAAATGTAATTAAATGAAGAGATTTTGGCGATAAATATATACACATGGCAAAAAAAAACAAAAACAAACCAAAAAGACAAGAAAGCCAAATGTTGAACTTTGATAGTGCTAGTCGAATCAATCAAAATTAAAATCACTCATATTCTAATGAGAAATATACATATAATACTAAACTTATTCTGTTTTGAACTCATGATGCAGCTATTTTACAATTTGTAACTTACTTTAAAATCAATTTTTTAACAATACACTTTTATCGATGCAACCAAAACCGTAGTTACTCATTGGCTACTAAAATAAACTTGAACAGTGTATTGTCAGTAGTTGTGGCTGGATTTGTTGTTGTTCATATGTGAAAGGATGATATGTCAGATAAAACATGATTTCTGCTTGATTTGATGTAATTTTAATTGAATGCAAAAAACATATTTACCTTCCGGTGGCAGACTTGCGTCTAAAATTGGTAGTTTTTCTTCAAAAGAAAAAAATGAAATCATAGTTTCTAGTCTTTAATTAGTGCTGTCCATATAGAGAAAAATATACACATGATATATCGTTCTCAACAAACAAAACTTTGGATACTATCGGAATTAAAATGGTGTTCAAACAAACAGAGGAGGTCGGATTAGTGGTTTACATGAAAAAATCATTCTTCAGTAATAAGATTGTTTGATTGATTGATTAATTGACTATTTTGAGTTTAACGTCCAGTGAGCAATATTTCAGCTATATTAGGACGGGAGCAAATTAATAAATTCTAGATAATTATAAGTTAAAGAAGAAATAAAGTTGGAAGGGGACAAACGGGCAACATGTTTTGACTGCCATTGAAATGGGAAGAAACGGATAGGCCCGTTAAATCTAGCCTTCTATACGAGATCCAGTGACTCTGCTCTTCATAGAAAAATATAGAAGGGGTCTTTATACTGCAAGGAGCGTAAGTGGCATTTCTCCACACAGTTTTGCTACAATTGTTCGCGTTCAGGCTACCCCATATAGACAGGGCATTCCCCTATCCACCTGCAAGCAGCTCTGTAGCCTGAGCCCCTGAAATCGATGAAGATACTAGGTCATTGAGACGACGATTTCAGCATGTTTTTATGTATATCAAAGTACTACACATAATATGGCAAACTCGCGTGCATAATTTATGTCATGTCTTCAAGGAAAATAGAATATATATGTATTTAAAATTAAATACACCGTTTCATATTAAAGTAATTTGAATGGTGATCAGTCATAATTGTGGTAGGATTGATTGTTGGTCTTATGTAATATGAAATTTGTTTAGTCAGAAGAATATATCAGCCTTTTTTATGTAAATTAAATCAAGAACCAACACATATTTTCCCCTCCAGCGTCAAACTCCAGTCTAGAATTGGAAATTTGAATACCTATATATTCATTTTGAACATACATAAAGTAGGATACTAAAAGTAATTGGAATTTTGTGTTGTCAACAGTGATGGTTCTCATATATACAAGGACGATTGTTCAGTTAGATGATTTTCGTTTGTATTGATGTAAATTATATTATAAACGCTACACTTTACCTTCTGACCTCGAATCTATGTCTACAAAGTAAAAAATGAATACATATATTTTCATGAGGAACATACATTACTTCTTGTTTTAGCCTTTTTTGTTATTCTTTATTTTCAGAAAAAAAATAGTGTTATAATTACAATAAGTATAAATTGAAGAAAAATACATATATAATCGTGATAATGAAAAGTAATATAATTTACTATATTTCAATAATTATTGAAAATCATATATATATGATACAGTTGTGTGCTCAATCCTCAAGTGCAGCAGATATTCTTCTCCACTTATTTTCTACGGTCTCTCTTCTTGTAACCGAAAACAGGAAACTGACCATCTTTTCAGCTGATATTTCCTTTTTGATTTGTTCTTTGATAGATACTCTATTCGGTTTTAAGCATTTCAACTTACATATATAAATGTAGTATTTGACAATGAAAAGAATAATGTCACTTGCAATGTTTGAATTTTCAGAAGTACAAATATAATTTCTACAGGATTAAATGGAAATTGAATACCTTTTTCAGAGAACCAGTTTTGGAGAGAAAGCCAATTATTTTTAACTGTGTTGCATGTCCAAAAAAGATGTAAAATACTTTCTTTAAATTTCCCACAGAAACTGCAAAGTTCTGTTTCCTTTAACTTGCATTTAAATAAAAAAGAATTTATTGCAATGATGCTGTGTATAATTTTGAATTGCAACATACTCATTCTGTTATTTTTAGAAATCTTAAAAGGAAGACTAAAAATATAGCTTCAATTATCAACAGAAAGATCTAGTTCTAACTCCCACTTATTTTTTGGTTTTAGTGCTTCTGCATATCCCTTACGAAATTGCTGTATATTAATTTACAAATTTTAGGATTTAATTTTATCTTGTTTAAAATGTCATTTTCAACCGTTGTCATTTTGTTTTCATTTTTCATTTTTTCCTTCTTTTTTTTTTGGAATTGAATGGATTATTCCATAATATTCAAGGTATGGGCAATGCAATATTATACATAAGGATATGGAGTAAATGAACATAAGACCATAAAACATATGTTAAATCCAACTGCAATAATTTTAATGAGCTGTATGGCCATTTCGAAAATTTATTCCTCCTCAGCAGCACTAGGACCCAAACAAAGGAAATCCATAATTTCAAAAAGTGTGTAAAACGCATAAAACCAAACGAAATCCGAATAATCAGCAATATCAAATATAGCTAAGGATAATACTACGATGGAGGGAGTTATTCCTTCGGTTTAAGAATTTACATAAATTTTGATAATAGTAATTTAACAAAGTGTACACATGAGATATTATCTCATGTACAAGTACACCATATCTAAGAAAAATAAAGAGCATACATCATATTTTTCTTTGAATTGCTCATAACTCAAAAATCTGATATTATCATCAACAAGGTCGTTGACAAAATATATGTCTTTCTCACAACATTTGTAATAAAACGTATCTTTTTATTTATTACAATATTTTAATTGAACCATATTGGTTGACTCAAGATAGTTTGTTCAGTGGATTGTTTTCCTTTATTTTAACCAATTTAGCAGGATATCTCGCCAAGAAGGATTTGAAAAATTAGCAATCCTCTGGATGTCATCTTTATTCAACAAGAATACTTTTTCCCCTCCAAATTTTTCTAACTAACTAGTAATTAGAAGTTTCCTGCGAGAAAAATTAAAAGGATCAAGTAATTTATTAATCCATGATATTTTTAATGAATAGCAAAAGGATTTGACATGTGGGACTTTCAATCCTCCCTCGCAATAGTAATTAGTAATTATGCGATCTGACTTTCCAAGAAGTTAAAAAAAGTCTTTTGTATATCTTCAAAAATGTTGTCTGGAGGATTTGGTAAAACAGTAAACAACTGAATTCAGATAGGTAATACCAAAAATTTGATAACCTTGACTTTTCCCATAAATGTTAACTCTCGATATATCCAATTGTTTAACAATTTCTTAACAGACAGAATTTTGTCATGAAAGTTTGTAAAGTTTTATCCTGTTTTGTTAAATTATAGTTAATTCCCAGAGGTTTAAATTTCCCAGTGTGATTCCAAAATAGATTTTTTTTTCTGGAAAAAAGCATCAGTACTTCCAAATCTTGAGCTTATCAATATCGCTTGAGTCTTATCTAGGTTTTCTCTCAGACAAGCACATTGGGAAAATTTATGTAATATATAGAGAGTTTGCTTTAATAAATCAGGAATGTCATCTAGAGTCAATGACGAATCATCGGCATATTGACTCAGTAGGCATTCAGAGTCATTAATTTTGATCCCATTAATGTGAGGATCATTTTTAAGAGAACAACTCAAAAGTTCCAAAACCAAAATAAATAAATAAAGAGGCAGATGATCCCCCTTGACGCGCGCCTCTTTCCAAATTGAAGAATTATGGGCAATGACAAAGATTTTCGCCAAACCCATAAAACTGTAATGTACTTTGTATAAATGACCATACTATAGAATCAAATGTTTTTTCAAAATATAAAAGAAGTAATAACCCAGGAATGTCTTCATCTTCTGTAGTTTCTAAAATGTCTAGAATAGTACGTGCGCACTCAAAAATATAACGTTTATAACGACCTTTAAGGAATATCTTTTGAGTGTCACTATTTATTGTCTGCAAAACGGGTTTAATTTTATTAGCAAGGGCTGCAGATCCAATTTTTATATTAGGTAAAGTAATGGGTCTCCAATTTTTCAATTATATTTACATTTTTCTCTTTTGGTATACTAGTTAAAACACCTTGTCTTTGACTTACTGATAATTCCCCTTTTTGATATCCCTCATTTTAACTATTTATTAAATAAATGTGACAGCCGTTCCAAACAAATTTATTAAACTCTGCTGTAAAGTCATCTCAACCAGGCGACCGGTTATTTTTCATATTTTTAATGCAAAGAGACATTCCAGGTATGTTATCCTTTACACACATTTTTGTGATCCTCAACTAGCTTTTTTATAAAAGGGTTAACATCATCAAATGATGTCTTATGAAATTCATCTAAATTAGGATTGAAGGTGCTGTACCTTGTTCTGAAATACTAGTAATAGATTTATATCGGTAATTTCTGAATTATCATCGGAGATAAGTTTTTGAATCATTTTTTCTATGTAGTGACGTTTTTCTAAATTACAGAAATATCTAGAACTTTTCTCCCTTCTGCTCTATACTTTGCTTTTGCCCTTGCTATAACTCCTTGAATTTTATATTCTCTGTTTTCCTGAAGTTGTTTTTCAATCCCCCTTATATCATCATAAACCTGAGTGTTATCAGTATTCTCTGATTGTTTTTGTTTAAACAGCATCTCCAATCTATTCTCCTTTTCCTCCCTTTCCCTTTTCAAATGTGAAATAGTCACCTCCATTATCTTCATTTTATCAAGTCCCAGAGAAGTTGATGGCTAATTGAAAATTCAATATCAACAGTTTCATCATTGTTTGTAATAGAATATTCAGAAATGATTTCATTAATGACTGTTTTAACTTCCTGTACATACTCTTAATCACTAAGGAGACTGTTATTGAATTTCCAAGTACCACGACCCCGCTCCTGACTATTTAACTTATGCTCAAATATAACAGGACAATGATCAGATCTATAACTCGAACCAATATCACAAAAAGAGATAAATGACTCTATGTCTGAAGATATTAAAAAATAGTCGAGTCGACAAAGTTTACCATGTGGAACTCTCCAAGTAAAGCGATGTACATCCGGGTGTCTCTGTGTCCAAATGTCTTGCAAGTATAACACAGACATGACCTCATCAAATTTTTTTGTGCCTTTGTATTGTCCTCATGTTTATAATTTTGGGGGTCAAAATTACAGCTATAATTGAAGTATTATCAAATTTTAAAACATGTTTTAGCTTAGTTTCACTCATTTTTACCAATATAAAAGAGGGGATAATAGGAAACATCCATAATGGCTGAATCATTTGCCACAATCTGCAACGGAACCACATAGGAAAAACACAAACAAGACAAAGCATAAACGTAAAAAACGAACTCGGGACGGCTGGATTTGGTACCGGCACTACAAAAAGCCAGCAGTAGGGTTCAACTAGTTAATGGGTATTCAAACCTCCTCTTTGTCTTGTTTCCCTGTAGTAAAATAAACATACGAATAAAACTCAATACAGGTAGACTACTAACAATGTAGTGACAACATGACAACAATGACAACAACAATCCTGAAAGGAAAGAGAGAATGACAACTCGTAATGTTGAAAGATAGGTCAAGGAGTGCTGGCAGCTAAACTGCCGGCTAACTCTAGGAACCTAGTCTAGTAAAACACTGTCGCACTACCTAAGAAAAATCAAACTAAAAAGGGTTCGTTCGAGAATTATCATATATTTCGGTAGACATCGGCAGTAACTGTGAGGGGCCAGAATGTGTGAAAATTTTTCAGGGTACTAGATCTCAAAGCTAATTTTACGGATGCAAGCACAGTATCTTGTCTTACCCCCTATTACGAAAAGAATGTAAGTAACGTCCCATCTTTTCTTAATATTAAATCAGTTTTTGGAATTTTTAACATTTCCATTAACATGAGCATAAGAAATGCCAATAGTAATAAGCTTTTTTTCGAGTATTGGCATATTTTGATATCAAATTTTCATATCTATTATTAAACTTTTTAAAAGTATTCAATAACTTATAAAAATGTGTAACCATGTTGTAAGTTTAGAATAGTAAGGTTACGTTCATTAAAATCGTCAAGAGTAGAACAAACGCGTGCGAATCGTAGGATGGAGCTAGAGGAATGTCGCCATCAAGGGAAGGGATATTACTTCTAGGGAAATCAAAATCATCCCTTTTATCAAATATTTTAGTTTTTATTTTATCAGAATCAGTAAAGATAGTTGAATCCAGAAAAAGGCAGTATTTTGAGTCACTGTAAGCTTTATTATATATAATGATGTCTACATAATCTAAAAACTGAGGATTGTTCTTAATTAGACTGCATCTAGGATAAGGTTGGATATTAAACTAATGTGAAATTTGGAGATTTTTTTTGTGTTTTGATGTAAGTAAAGCTAAGGTTGCAATTAATAATAACTCTATTTTTGCATAATTGGGACATTCACATTAAATAAAAAAAAGAATAGGAATATTTTCATCAGGAACATCAATATAAAATTGCTCTACACTTCTTTTTGTGATCTCATGATTCAGTTCTTGTCAAATTGTAACTAGACTATAAGTTTATTGTTATAATAGTCCGATGAAACCGAAGTGATTGACAGTATGTGTTGTCGATAAAGATTGTTTGTTTGCCTTGACGATTTGAGGGTTCGAAGATTTCTGTTAAATAGTTTTGAAGATCTTATGGTGGCTTTGGGTTGTTATTACTCCCCTTTGGGTCGTTGTCTCTTTGACACATTCCCCGTTTCCCTTCTTTTTTCTATTGAATATGTTTCAGATGTACATACAGCAATACACTCTACACTTTTGCTTAAGATTTTCTCTTTTTTATGTTACCAGTTATCCAAAATATCTCTGAACAAACTTTCTTTTACTTGGAATATCGAAGAATATTTTTATCCATTAAAAACATTGCTTAGAAAAAGGTGCTTCCCTAGTGTCATACTTATTACAAGTTTACTGCCCCAACTTAACAACATAAGCCCATTAATGAATAACATTGTTGTTGAAGGTAAATAATTGATCCGATTTCACTTGAGTCGTTTAGAGCGGTTTTTAACAGCACAGCAATGAATACAAATAAGCCTATTCAATATATTACTTGACTTTTCATGTCATGAAATTCTAATCTAGCTCTTTTCTAACTGTAATTGTTAATGGAATATAAAAGTCAAGACAGGCATATATTAATAACTTTGTCTATTTTTTATTTTTTTATTTTTTTTTGGGGGGGGGGTAAATATTCCAAGTCATTAAACAATATAAGTGATATTTAAATTTAAAAATTAGATTACTTTATAATTAAAGGAAAATCAGTCTTCAAAACTTTCTCTCTGACCCTAAACTGCATCCCTTACACATTTTATTCAATAAGCCAGCGAAAGGAACATGTATAATTTAAATAAACCCAACAATTAGATTACTATTGGTAATGTCCATAAAGTTCAAGTTTTTAGTAAATCACATATGTACCTTGTGTATCATATGCGGGAATTTCAGTACTAACAAAAGTTCGTGGAAAGAAATAAGTTAATCATAAAATGTGCAGTGCAACAACCACACTTAAATACAGCATTCATTCCAACAAAACATTAATATTCGTTGTGCTTGTAAATAATATGCACAGATACAAGTTCAAAGACGATTTGTCTTCGGTTGTAGATTAAATGAATGAGATACATGTGATGATTTTGTGTAAATTAAATGACACAATAAATAAATAATAAGGGTTTCAATCATTAAATAATTCTCGATTTTCAGAAAATGTAAATACACCTGGATTTTGAGGGGACGGCAAAATAAAATACTTACCTTGATGCATGTAAAACATCTCACAGTATTCCATGTCAATCCATGTTGCTGCAAAAATTAGCAGAAAACAATTATCTATACTTAAGGTGGTTCGGTAGTATTCCGCCATTTTGATTTCATGTTTCATGCTTTGATAGGTATTTTTAATTAAAGAAATATACAAACAGTTTAAATTTTGGACAAATCTTTACGAAAATTCGCTTAAAACACAAATAATGGACCAATTTCTTTTAGCCTGGCAAAAAAATTCAGAATACTAAATGTACTGCAATATCCTTTGAAGTGAAAATTTAAACAAGGGAGGTTATTTCACAAAAAAATAGTAAAATCACTATGTAAATTTTGATTTTGTGTTATAATTAATAATGAAGGGATATGGAGTAAATGCAAATTAGACAAAGTCTTTACAAATACATAGTAATAATAAGCAATGGAACAACGCTTTTATTGTTGTTATTCATCTTGAAATTACCATGAGGCCTTCAACATGGAGTTTTACTCATACCTCATAACAAGTTCAAGACGGTCCCTAGCACCGGTTTGAGCGGAATTCATTGCTAGTCTGATTTGATCAATAAGATTCTTGTATGTCTTAGACATGGTGTTAATCTCGGCCAGCTAATTTTAGCCAAGTTATCATTATATTTATTTTTGCTGGATAATAATACAGAAATAGAAAGCGAAAAGAGCAATGCCAATTGGAAATTTTAATAACAGAAGAACAGACGAACATACTCTCAAATTATTTTGTACACATTTTTCACACATTGAAGTGTATCAGCAGTTAATTTTAGTCTACATACCAGGGAAAAATGAACATGCTAAGTTGAATATTATTAGACATAGTTATCTCCGTGACCGCCCTATTAATCAAGGATTCATGTGATCCTTAAAACGTTCTTTAATAGATATCAGTGCCTTCTGGAAAAATTCGAAGTTTCGGTTCGAACTCTTGAGTCAAGATTCTGTTTTCCTAATATTTTGGTGATCATTTCTTTCAACTGTCTACGACCTTTCAATAGCAATTGCTGTTGTTTTTCTACCAAACACTACTGCAACGGAAGGGAAGATGTTGCTTGTTATAAAACCGGTCTACCCCAACATTTCTCATGAAAGTCCTGTGCCAAGTCAGGACCGTTGCGGTCGACAATTTTTCCAATGGTTTCCACCTGTTTGTCTGTTTCTTTCATGGATGTTGGCTTTTGACAATTCTGTTCGTTGAATTTGTTTTTAACCCTCATTTCACAACATCTTACAGCAATTAATATCGGGGGTTGTGAGATTGTAAATTTGAAGTGATTCAAATATCCTTGCAAACTGTAAAGTATTAGTTTTCGCATTGTATTAATTTTTGCTATTTTCGCGACTGGCTCTGGAAAAGAAAGCCTTTCTGAACATTGAAACTGTGAAAAGTAATACCTGCAAATATGTCAATCTTTCATAATATGCTAAAATAAACATCCGTGAAAATTAAACGTTTACAGCAATCCAGATTATGCTCAATTAAAAAAAGTCAACTGTTTTAATTAATTGGATGCAAAAAGAAACATTTAATGAAACTGAAATTCTAGAAATGATCAAATTGTAAAACTTCATTTTTTGGGGGTATTATATTACCCATGAAAGTCCAAAAGTAAAAGGTAGGTACATGTAGAGAAAAGTTTTGTACGTTTTTGAGTAGAAACTATTTGTCAATATTGATAAAAAAAATCACGAAGTGATTGTGAAATAAAATTTTAGGTAGTAAATTGCAAAAATTGTGCTGAATCAAAATAGAAATAAAACGACAGGTGGAAGTAAAAGGTTAAAGAAGCATTAGAACACAATATTTTGACCTAACGATGTCTGAATTAAATATGTCCGCTGGTCAATTAAATAATAAACTGGATTTCAAATATATGTTATTTTTTGTTAGAAAACTGAAAAAGGGGTAATTACAGCAAAAACAATGATAGGTTTGATATATAGTTAGTAAAAAAATGGCAGGAAACTGAACTCTTCTGAAATTCGTAGATGTTTAACATAATGAATGGTTATCCATGAATGAATGTGACAAACTAATTGGATTAATTGAAAGTTTGTCAGAATGGTGCTAAAGGTTTATAAAATGAAACTATTAAACAAAGTATGGGGGTTCATTGAAAAAAAAACAATGCCTTTTTTTTTTAAACCAGCGAAGTCCAAAAATCTGATGGAAACACCAAAATGTGACCAGCGAGTTCAGTTTGGGGGGCAAAGAAATGGAAAACGTGGACACACTTGGCACAATATCGCGACAAAAACACACGTAAAAATGGTGTTCTTTTTATACTGCAGCAGTTTTTCATTTCGTTTTTATTTTGATTTTTCTCATGTTCATGGTTTATTTTTTTCTATTTCTTTACCACCTCGAACATTTACTTTGTTTAATAAGACAAGGATGACAGATGCAGACTAACAATATCATTAAATTATGATAGCATCTATTAAAATTAATAAGTGAGAAAGACAAAGTTGATAAACATGTACTAAATTTCCTTCAATTCTTGAAGTGGAAATTAAAATTCAAAAAAAATGTAACAACAAATGGTGCAGTTGTGAATCGAAGACTTAAATTTCAAATGGCAACTTTAAATCTTAAATCGATTTGTTTCTTATGAAACTTTTCCAAAACCAAACTTACATGTACAGTTTTGTACCAAATGAATCCAGTAAGTTGTAAATGTAATGTTATAAATCTCAGTCGTAAATCGTCCACCCTGTATAAACGGCAGTACATGTAATTGATTCTCAGTACAGTTGCAAAGAATAGGTAGCCGTCTAAAAATATGATAACTCAGTTTAAATGCATAGTATTTACTTACTATTAAAGCAGGCATTTCTCTCTCGATTGTTTAAATTTAAAGTTTATACCGAATGTCAATGCTGATAACAGTTCTAAGTTTCCAAGGACATAATAAAAAACAAGTCGTTGTTTAATATAAGTAATTTAACACAAACATTTTTTATATCAGACAATGTAACCAACCGATTTTGACACCATGTGCAAAGACAAAACGATAAACTGATATAACAGCAACAAAATTAGAGTGTTAATTAAAGACTCGCCTCTGAGAACTTACTTTTACGTGGAAATTGCAATGAAAATCGCCTACATATAAGTAATGATATTAAGTCTGCTCAGACAAACATTGTGCGTACATATCAAACCAAAAATAGAATAAAAAAGAAAACAGGAAACATCTACAATACATTGTATATCAAACCAAAACCATTAATGTTTCACAACTAACTGCAACTTAAGGTAATATCTGTATAAAGTGTGTTTCTTTGAAACAAATTTTAGTCAGAAAATTGTGTCTTTCTAAAAAAAAATTTCAGGTAAAACATATGAGATTTTTTTTTTGTCGTGACTAATCGATCGTTAGGGCAGGTGCAATTTTATATGATCTTATTTTAGATGTTTATTTATTTACTATTCTAATGCACCTTGTTCTGACGTCATCCAATCAAAATTAGCATTACAACGCCTATTTAGATTGGAAGGCGTCAGAAATTTGAGTGGGGGAGGGGTAAATCCACAATTTACCGTCGGAACCAATAGCAACGTAATGGCGCAGACGCACACCAAACTTCCTGTGATTAAAAACTCGATTTTAAGAGTTTGTTTCGAATTTGCAGCAGAATAGAGATATTCAAACTGTATTTTAGGATCTTCAGGGGTATATTTAAGATTTTACTATCACAGATATCCGTTTTCCGGCTCCGCAAAACTCAATTTGCGACAGCAAAACCTACGATTTACCCCATCAAATCCTTAAATACAGCATCGTAACTCTTAACATGTTCCCAATAAAACAATATGTACTGTATATTATTACTACTTATTAAGCAATATGGTAAAATGAGCCCTAATATTGCAAACACGTCATATTTCATACTGATAGCTTAGTAGTATTAATACAGCTTTTTTGGCCCCGGGCAGATACATGTACAGGCAAATATTGTATTGTCCCGGGCCAATACATGGTTCATTGATTTCACTAAGGGCGGTTAATAATAGTAAATGGTATTTACAATCGTAGTAAAGTGTTTTCTTAATATAATTATTCCTTTTCTTCATAGAATCTACATCGACACAATTAAAACCAAGAAACGCTTTAAGCAAAACAAAATATTCTACAACAATTAAACCAAGAAACGCGACGATCTTTTTTATGACGACTAGAAGGGGAAATCCGAACTTTAAGGGGGTAGACCTGGGGTAGGAGGAGGTAACTCTGTTTTTCACTTTTTTATTACTTACGCAAACAGATAGAATCATTACAATAGGTATTATCAAAATTTTAAAATTGTAAAAATTTTTCCACATAGCAAATAAATTTTTAATTTTGTCATGAAAACAAATACCAAACATCCAGTCATTTATGATGAGTGCATTCTACTCTACTCTTTTGCAATGCTGTCCAAAGATAATGAAAATATTAAAAGTCAGATTTCTTCCAAGGGAGGTAATTTACAGCACAGATTCAGCAATTTTAATGATTTTTACCAACTTTATTCTAAATTAAGAAAAAATGGGACGGTAGAATTTTCTAAAATTATAATATATCTTACATATACTAGTTTTCTTTCTATTCTCAGTTTTTGGTGAAAATTAAACGACAGAATTTTTTACAAGAAGTGTTTAATAGTGATCAAAATATAGTGAAAATTTCAGCCTATATTATTCAGAACACCCATGTATTTCAGTTCAAACTAGTTAAATTTACTGTCATTATTCATGCTTACTTNGGGGGGGGTGGGTAAATCCACAATTTACCGTCGGAACCAATAGCAACGTAATGGAGCAGACGCACACTAAACTTCCTGTGATTAAAAACTCGATTTTAAGAGTTTGTTTCGAATTTGCAGCAGAATAGAGATATTCAAACTGTATTTTAGGATCTTCAGGGGTATATTTAAGATTTTACTATCACAAATATCCGTTTTCCGGCTCCGCAAAACTCAATTTGCGACAGTAAAACCTACGATTTACCCCATCAAATTCTTAAATACAGCATCTTATCTCTTAACATGTTCCCAATAAAACAATATGTACTGTATATTATTACTACTTATTAAACAATATGGTAAAATGAGCCCTAATATTGCAAACACGTCATATTACATACTGATAGCTTAGTAGTATTAATACAGCTTTTTTGGCCCCGGGCAGATACAGGCAAATATTGTATTGTCCCGGGCCAATACATGGTTCATTGATTTCACTGAGGGCGGTTATTTATAGTAATTGTATTTACAATCGTAGTAAAGTGTTTTCTTAATATAATTACTCCTTTTCTTCATAGAATCTACATCGACATAGTTGTTGTTGCTCCCCTTTGGGTCGTTGTCTCTTTGACACATTCCCCGTTTCCCTTCTTTTTCCTATTTACTATTTAAAAGCAAAACAAAATATTCTACAACAATAGTTACGTGTAAAACCAAGAAACATGACGATCTTTTTTATGACGACTAGAAGGGGAAATCCGAACTTTAAATAGATTGTGAATATAATGATTAATAAATATTGTTTGTTTATCATATATATATATATATATATAATTCCTATCTATTACTTCTACATCTTTTAATCTTATAAAACAAAATGAACATTTGATACAAAGTTACAATACGTTTTGTAAACAGTAAAGATGTGCTGAAGTTGACCTCGACAACAATAGAAAGTAAAATTACGGGAAACGTAACGTTTCTAGAGAACAACTATTTTTGCCTTTCTAAATTTGACCCTTGTACACAATGCAGAATAGTAGATAATTTGAGAGAAAAACACATTTTATCCCAAGATTCAGATTTAACAATAAACATGTTTTAATCTATGCCGGAACATTGTCCCTGTGACAATAACAAAAAATGTAGATATATAAGTTTAAAGATAAAAAAAATCAGATTATTTATAAAGGTGTTATGTTTATTTCTGTATTGGCCTCATTTAGATTCTCGAACAGTGGTATTGGACATCGAGCCTCTAACACGGATAACATCGAACCTATAACAGGGCTAATACAGAAACAGACAGTTAATTACACTATATTAGCATTTACCTTTTGTTTTACATAGTAGTACCAAAGAAAACTCAGGTGTGTTGCAAATTTTGAACTGAATGAAAACAAAAATAGTAGCAGTTCGTCGAGATATGACCATATTATACAACAACAAAAAAATGTCTAATGATAGGAAAAAAGATTCCTTTAAGATATGTATGCTTAATCAGAAACTAAACGATAAAAATGTAATAATCCACATTGTACGCCAATTCTAAAAAAAGAACATGCTTATTCTGAATTGAATGTGATAGATAATTTATACTCCCGCCACACCAGCCGACGGAAGCATTAAGTTTTTCCCTTTACTGTCCGTCCGTGCGTCCGAAATATTCGTCAGCTTGTTAAATCAGTAATTTCGTCTTAAGCTTTGTTGTGATGAGTTGTTCCATTTTTCAAGTTTGTCACTCTTCTACTTCCTGTTTGGCGATACCTCTGATTTTTTCCATATTGTCCATATTTTGAAAATTTTCTCATGATGTGTATGTAGTATGATTTGACATTTGGTCTGCAGCTTCGATAGCTCTTTGCCCTTTAAATTGCAATATATTCAAACTTTTCGTCAATGATTTCCCAGCTTGTTTATGATGTAATTATTGATATTACACAAAAGCTTTGTTATGATACGTTCAATCGTGTTTCCTACTTTCAGGTCCGTAATTCATCTATTTCCTGTTATCTGATAACTTGTTTGTTTTATTTATTTATTTATTTATTTATTATAGCAATATAGTAAAAAATTTGGTTAAGATAAAGGTAAATTTCTCAACTTCTTTATTTAGTAATGATGAGATATTTTGTCTAAAGATTTGATATGATTAATTTTACCTTGGCTCCTTTTTATACGATTTACGGGCTTAAACAGTTTGGGAAATTTGGCATTAAAGTAGTTTTCAAAATTATTTCTGCTGCCGATGGACTGTATGCCCCCGAGGATATTCATCAACTTTGTAGCTATTACTTCGGTGCTGGCCCGAAAACCTATTTGACCTGGAAACTTAAACAATATCTTATCTTAAGAGACTTTTTGTTGAAATTAAGGAGTATCCTCTCGCCTGCATAGCTGATTTTGGCTTTCTTTTCAAATTCACAGTATTTTGTTCTTTATAGCTTTAGCTAGAAATGAAAAGTTCTACTCACAAACGTTCAAGAGATGTCATATGTTCCAATATCCGAGTTTGCAAACTCGATAAGGGATTTTGATGAAGGTCTCTGAAAATGTTAAAACCATATCACTTATGTAATCGGGTGTATTCATGTGACTGACTTATTTTAAAATTGAAATATATCGGCCAATGAATACGAAAGCAAGATTGAGGAAAGGGGGAATTCTAAAATCATGCATCAAAAATCACGGCAATTCATATCCAACACGAACTGAGACAGTAAGACAAAGAAAAATCAAATAAAACAAAAAAGAACAAGAACACCACATAACAAGATCGAATTAGCAGTGGGAACCCCTACAAAAAAGGAAGTATCATCGGGTACTCCGGAAGGGTAAGCATGATCTGTTTTACGCGTGAAAAAACATGAATTCTAAGTAGACATTTACTTAACATTTTCCCCTAACGCATTATATTAAAAATTTGACCTTTTAACTCATCGTCGCAAATTTGAAATAAAATATTGCCAATAAAAAATGTTTCACACAAAGTTTTGGTCATTATGATAATTTGTGAAATAAAGCAACGCGCAAAAATGCTGTGTTTTAGCACACAAATTCAAAATTTAACTTGACTACAATTTATCAAGTATAACGGAGATTGTGAATTTACTCTTCTATTACCTTGAATTAGAAATTATCATTGTTGACTTCGGTTTATAGTTATTGATCGAGAGCCTCATTGTATTAAATGAACAATAACTAACATCTTAGTTTATTAAACGAAAGTGTCTATCTTGTGTAGAGGCAAATGTGTATTGAAAATAAAGAAAGGCATTCGAATGTGCACATTACAGACTGATTCGAATGAAGAAAGGAAAACTACCGGGAATCATATCAGTCCTTGGTTTTAAATTTGGTGTTTTTATTTCTGTTTTTTTTAACGGTCTCACATTATTGTTTTCTGTGTTCTTGTTTCGGTCATGTCTTGGACTTTTTTTTTTTTTTTTGGTTGTAAATACCATTCCTTCGGTATTCTACTGCCGTTCCTTCGATGTCGCCATTTCCTTTACAATTTGGTGTAGCATATTCTTATCGTTGTTTACGTTTTTCCTTTGTCTTATTTGTGTTTTTTCTGTGTAGTTCCCTAGCATATTGTGGCATGTAATTATAATTTTCAGCCATTGAAGTGTTTCCTGTTGTCCCTTTTATTTCTTCTGTTATCGATTAGAAAAGAAAATAAATGAAATTCAAGTAATCTTATGGTATAGTTTTTCAAACTTATAAATTAGTCTTAAAATGCCTTCTTGATATTTTAATAACATCATGCATCTTTCACTATCATAGCCATGTCCCTTATTTTTAATTTATACTTACAAATACTCCATATGTGTTAAATCATCAAAGATGCCAACTTCAAGTGATGTTATCAGGTTATTTTCAAGAAATCTGTTAAACAAATTGTTTCATTTAATTAACAATTCCGATAACTTGAATCTAGGAACTGCAAAATACCGAAGTTACTCTAAATTTACTTTCTGTGTACGTATATGGTCATTTCGACAACTAATGTCTAAATGACTGTCAGTTTGCTTGTTAAACTCAGACTTCCAGGAAACGGGACAGATAAAGGAGAGGTTTGGGTACCCATAAACAGGTTTAACCCTACCGCTATCTTTTGCTAGTGCCGGTACAAACTCCGGCTCTCCCGAGTTCCTATTGTTGTTTACGTTTGTCTTTTGTTTTTTATTTGTGTGTTTTTCCTGTGTAGTACAAGGCAGATTGTGCCATGTGACTGTAATTTTAAGCCATGTTTCCTGTTATCCCCTTTGTTGTATTCCAAATTAGACATGAGCGCAAGATGTCAGTTCTACTTCTGGTATTCAACTTTTTTTTTAATTATAGACGACTGAGATTGGCAATGTACAGCCGTAATATAGATATATCAGAAAACTACTACCTCCAATTTGCATGACGTCCCCATATGGTTTTAAGTAGAGAAATTGTGGCTTATACTCTAAATAGCGATTACACTGATTGTTCTAAATTGTTCTGTTTACACTTTACTGATATCAAATGATTTTCACAATTCTAGTGAAAGACGTGGGTCGCTTCCAAAAGACACCGCAATATGCAATATTCCCACATCCATGTGGACTTAAAAACAGCAATTCAACATACATTATGGTTTTCATAATACCATGATTTTGTAGGGATATCAACCAATCAAGAGGACCCGACTACATGCATCATTTCCATATCCATACGAGATAAAAATGACCAACGATAAAATATGTATAGTCTGTGCCAGCTCTGGCGAAACAAATCAACTGCGAAACATACTCATTCCGTGAGCACTAGAAGTT
Source organism: Modiolus philippinarum (assembly GCA_002080025.1). Taxonomy (NCBI): domain Eukaryota; kingdom Metazoa; phylum Mollusca; class Bivalvia; order Mytilida; family Modiolidae; genus Modiolus; species Modiolus philippinarum. The sequence continues at coordinate 24,828 of MJUU01072724.1, forward strand.
GGAATACATGTGTCCATGTTAGGGAAATTGATAATTTTGAAATACAAATTCAATTATATAAGCAGTCCTATCTCCTAGTACAATTTGGGGATCAATAAGACAAAGTGAAGCTTATAATCTAAAAATTTAATGCGCCTAATTAAAGCTGCATAAGCTGTCCTAATTGCAGACAAGCAAGCACCCTTATTTAGGAATTGAGGGTCTCATTTACTTACAACTTTTCTAGTCTTGTTAAGCCGTCAAATATACCAACTTCTAGATCTGTAATCATGCAATCCTTAATTGATCTATTAAAAATATACTTAATTCATGAGAAGATCCAGTACTAATAAACCAAACATCAATTGAGAATCATACTATGGAAATAAAATAGGTAGATGTTAGATGGTCTCATGTTCATTTACTCCATATCTTTTCGTAAATTTACTCCATATCTTTTCGTAAATAATTAACAATACAGAAAAATAAGTGCGTGTTCTTTAAGGATTAATGCGTACCCTTGTGTTGCTTCATTTTAATATCACTTTTTAAATTAAACTGGAGTGTCAGTGTCGGATTAAGACGATGATAATTGTTTATCAATTTAATTCTAAAGTCAACATTTCTATATCACTGAAATTTGACAGCAAAATGAATTGAATACTGAATAAAGGCTTTCCCAGAAGGAATTTTGGTAATATATGGAAAAAACTAATCAATTGTATGCAACTCGATTGATTAAATGATTGACACATTACTTCTGATGGATATCCGTAAAAAGATATATCATGAAAAAGAATTTCATTCCGTGTTGCAAATCAAATATGACCGTCAAATAATATATCAATACTACTGTATGATTGAAAGTAAATAGTACTTTTCACCACGACATCATTGATAGTGTCACAAAAGAAAACTGACATTTTCAGCTATATTACGTCTTCCCAAATTTGACATTACCGATTCTGACTTTACCCTGGATTGACCCACTGACGGTGTGACGGGTGCTGTATACAGAGCAGGACATGCTCACCCTTCCGATGTCACTCTTTGAGTTTTTAACTGTTGTATTTGTAGTGTTTGTTTTTTGTGGTTGAATAGCGTCTTTAGTCTGCCGTCTTTTGATGTCGTTGATTTTGCCTTGTCTCTGGACTTTGATTTATGTTATCTTGTTCTTTGTTCCTTTGGTATTCTAGTGCCGTTGTTTGATATGGAATATTGAACATTTTGTTTTTTTTATCCTGGCTAGTATCAGGTAAGCCCTTCAGAGCTTAATGTGTGTTAACAATATCATTGAAATTTGAGCCCGTTGAAAGACAAGGAATCTCTAACACATCTTCTACAACTGTTTTAAAATGCCATTGGTTTTCTTCAACCACTGCCAGCTTAAAAATAAGTTCGTTACTTTTGTATCACTTCGGCCTGTGTTTTTGCATAAAACAAGCTCGGGTGTGCTAGCCACATGCTTCTGATATCTAAATATCATCTCAATCTCAAATGAGCCGACAATTTCACGGAAAACCAATGATTAAGCAAAGAAACGTATTTCTTATGAACATGCCGAGTACTTAAAACGACCGGAAACATAAACTAACAATTAATAACTTCATAACTATCACTATTATGTAGTTGCTTTGTTATTAACATTGTGAACTCAGTATATATATATATATATATATATATTTATTATAAGTGGATTGGAACCCAACATCCACGTCTTCCAACACCCTTACGTAAACAAAGTCAACAATAAAATTATAAACTATAGGTATCGTATATTCAAATAAAAGAATGAAAATATTTCATTCTAATACCATAATATCACCAAAGAAGCAATTTTCTTCAAATTATCAGATATATATATATACATTTATTGTTTGCATCAATCCTACACTAATTTAGTGTTTCGGCAGTTTTTGTATTATATAAAATTATGATTAGACTATGGGTTTAATATAGGCCTGCCATCTTCAGGGATTGCCCTATATTAATTTGTTAATCAATTCTTTATTTTAGTTGATGTCAGCAGATCTGCTAAATTCTTGTGCCTCTTATATGCAATAGTTGATATTCCGTGATATTATGGTATTAGAATGAAATATTTTCATTCTTTTATTTGAATATACGATACCTATAGTTTATACTTTTATTGTTGACTTTGTTTACGCAAGGGTGTTGGAAGACGTGGATGTTGGGTTCCATTCCACTTATAATGATATATATATATATGATTATTGCTAGCAGTGTGAAACCTGTACTAGAAAGAAATATGAACAATTCATATTTTTTTCTAATTTACATGCATTTTCATCGTTAATTTTTATCTATATACACATATAAGAGTCTGAAAGATACCAACGATACCAACAAAGATGTAAATAACAATTAAATACTATAAAAATTTACAATTGAATAATAATTGACAGCATTTTTGAATAGATAGAATGTACTTACAATTCCTCTAGGTTTGCTTGAGATTTAAATATTCTCAAAGGAAGAGCTGAGATCATGTTGCCATATATAACTCTGAAATGGAAAAAAAGGTACTGTTGGAAAAGCACAACGTATAACCTCTTGTCTACTTGCCCAAAAACAAGTAATTGAAGATTATACGAATCTAACAGGGAAAAGCCCGCGAAACAAGGAAATCTATCACAACCAAGGACAAGATTAAAAGACTGCCTATTCTTGTCCGCAAGTTTTAGAGGTTTTCCTTGTCATGTATACCTATCCGTATTCTTTTACTTTTTTTTTGTCTATCCTGACAAGACGAACAGACAGTTGCTCATTTTGACATTACCGGGCATGGATAATGTTACTTATTACCAGGCTTAATAACGGATGTATTCCCAAACTGAATAATTTAAATAATAGCCCATGGCACAATTATATATTTGGCTCACTGTAATAGTACTATTAATCGTTGGGTTCCAATTTTTTCCTGGCTTTTGTGTTTGAATGAAACCACGAAAATTAAACTCAACGAAATACTAATTTTCACTGGACTTGCAATGGGAAAGACACCAAATCACAATTTTAAAAACCCGAGAAGCAACGATTTTTCCTGATACCACGATAATTTGAACCCACGAATAAAAGTGCATTCACAGTAGTTTTGCTTTCAGTTAGTATTATTTATACAAAAAATATGTCGTTTGTTTTCATACGTGAATTATGTCCCTTTTTGTGACGTCATACCATTCGGTGCTCGGGTTTTTAAATGGTTATTGCAATTTCTTAGCTTTATTCAATAACTCATATTTTCTTAAATTTTGATTATCAACAGCATCAATATCAAACATTTAAATGTACTCTATATGTTTATTCTGTTGTACTGGTAATGCCGACGCGATAGAAACAATCTGAGAACGACGTTGACTATTACTGTAAACTTGGAAATTTTCGCGTGGGGGTATTTTTCGGTTATTTCGCGTTTGGGAATTTTACGCAAATATACCCCCAACGCAAATACTTTTAATAGCAAACATCTTACTATCAAATATTGAAGATCCGCGAATATTATAACCACACAAAAGGTTCGGTATGAAGGTTCGGCTAGGACACTTCGCGAAATTAGCCCCCAAGAAAATAATCACGTTTACAGTATTTAATTGGGACATTTTGCCTGTCAAAAAATCTCATCCAGGTATCGGTTATATAGAAAGCACTTAAAGGATATATTTTTTTCTTTTTTTTCTGCCTCTTTTAAAAGGATGCTTGTATTATCAAAACTAATCTTATGAATGTATTTGTGATAGTTAGATTTGTTTTTAAAATAAGTGTGACGTTGTAGAAGCATTAAGGGAGTGCGAGTGTCAGAAACTTTGAAAATATAATTAATAAGCTGACCTTTTGTTTTGAAGAGCTTTGCTAATATAGCAGCATGAGCAAACAACTTTGAAAATCCATGTAAAAATTTTTGAGATATACAACCTCAAAATTTTGGCGAGAAAAAGTTCTCTCGAGAGTGTTCCTGCAATAACCATTAGCTGTTTATATGTAAGCGTACTTTCTTTCCGGTGTGCAGAATTTCCGGGTATATAAACAACCTATTGTATTTCTACCTTGGTGTTTATTCCGTCTCGGTCAATACTCCATTGTGATTGGTTAACGAGATATTGTGGATATTCTACACTAGTGCATTTTATCCAAAAGGAAGGATTACACTAACGGAAAAAATATACTGTTACATATATGCCTTAAAATATATGAAAAGATAATTGGAAATTGATAACATTTTATGCATTGCATTATGCTTCTGAAATCTGACACTCATACTCCCTCAAGTTGCAATATCCTATATGTATCTACTAATGGACATACTTAAATAATTGGAAATCCTAACATGAGAAGTAAACCTTTGAGGTCATTACATTGAAAAGTTATTTCACACACGAAATGATAAGTTTTATTGTTAGAAGAATAGACAAATATGTATATATTTTTTAAAGTTAATGTTCCTCGATGTGGACTAAACAATATTGTTATATACATGAAAGTCAACTTATTTTTCATTGTACAATGGTTGATACACAAAATTTTGAAAAATCAAAACACTTTTGGATATAATCGGATATGTTTTTGCCAAAATTATTACTGCTAGTGAAAAACAAATAATAACGGATTGGGAAAAAAGTTAAAGAAAACGAAGAATTCTCAATTATAAATTTAGGTGATTTCATTGCATATAACGTATTCTGTCAATTTTGTTATTTATCAACATAAAACAAGCTCGTGCAACATGAAATTCTACAATATTATATAGTATTCATGCAATATCCCTATATCGTCGTGAGGCAGCATGTTGCATCCTTGAAAATATGTTAAAAGTCAACCGGTACTTTTAGGAAAGTTTTACTATATTAGTTTCCTAGAGCATATGAAGTAAATTCCTACACACACATCTGCTTTCAACTAAATATAGATTCTTTCCCACTTACTCTCCCACTTACAAATCTATATTTCCCGCAATAATAAGAGTTTTGCTCCCACTGAAGCTTGTTACAGTGAAAATTCATTACATTTGTCGTATAATATCTTACATTTTGAATTGTACTTACAAAGCTCGTAAACTTTTTAATGCGTCGAATAATCCTTCACTGAGCACTGCTACTTGGTTTCTATACATTGACCTGTTAAAGGAAGCATTTCTGAGGAATTATGTAATCAGGCAAAAGCATTTTATAATGAAACATTTTTTAAATAGCTATTTTTATTGTTATTTTCATGTAGCTAAAATTCACTAATTGTGTGTGTGATCATTATTGCCATGTATTCTAGATTTATGGATTTTTGGTTGTTGATTCGGAATTCATTTGAAAATTTATTCCTATCTTAACTCTATTATATATGGAATAAAGAAACCGAGATCTGATTCGAAATGTCATAGAATTAAAAATATAAGTCATATCAAGCCATTGTCAAAAGGTATGAATGTTTGCCCCAATTCTTAAAAAACAAATGCTCATGAACTTGAAGAAGAAATCGATCAATATGCCGGAAGACTACGAATCAAGGAATATTTTGATTCTAGGAAAGAAGAGAACAAAGAATCATCTGATGATTATGCTGATAGAGATAATGTTGTCGAGATCCCTAAATTCACTAAAAAAAAGTAGTTTGATTCCGAAACTGAGCAAAAACACCAGACTCGAATCTGCAATAAATCTTATTAAATTAGATATTAACAGACTGTAAATATAGTTGTACCTAAAACTGAAAATTTGTCAAAATAGAAACGATCAGCTCTGAAAAATCGCAAAGATAGAAATTATATAATAGTAAAACCAGCAGAAAATGGTAGTGCTGTAATTATTTTCAACAAGACAGGTTATATACAGGAAGTCGAACGGCAACTTTCCGATAATAGATTTTATGAAAAAAATAGAATTTGACCCCACTTTTGAATTTGCTAAAAAGATAACCGAATGCCTGGAGGGTATCCATGAACACGGTCACATTGACACTACCACTTTCAATTATCTTATTCCCAAATATCCAAAACTTGGTCCCTTTTACCTTCTACCAAAAAATCCACAAAGAAAACAACCCGGGCAGACCTATTGTTTCAGCTTATAGTCACCCAATAGAAAAGATATCACAGTACGTTGATTTCAATCTCAGACCGTTTGTGGAAGATCTCCCCTTACATATATAAGATTCTACTGACTACCTGAAAAAAGATTGAACAGTTAAATCTTCCAGAAAATACCATACTTGTTTCCATGGATGTAACTTCACTAAACCAACAATCCAAATGAGGATGGTATTAATTGCAGCATGCAAAAAATTTTGGGAAAAACGTAGTCATAGAACCAACTAATGAATCTTTAATGTAAATGCTAACATTGGTGCTTAGGCATAATAAATTCACCTTTAATGGAGAGCTCTACCTGCAAGACAGTGGTACAGCTATGGGAACCAAGATGGCCCGATCTTATGCAAACATTTTTTGGGAAGTATTTTTAAGCTGCTTTTAACCACACTGTCTTTGTTCAGATTTATTGATGATGTTGATATGAAATGGAAACATAACGAGAAAGAACTAGACGATTTTTTTATTCATGCCAATTCTATTCATCCCTCTATCAAATTTACCCATGAAGTGTCTAAATCAAAAATATCCTTTCTTTATACTACCACCACTGTCAAAGAGGGATTAAATTCCACTGACATATATTCAGAACCGACAAACAAACATCAATATCTGTCACCATCAGGTTGCCCCCCACCCAAAAAAAAACCCAAAACACTGTTTTAATAGCATACCATATAGCCGGGCCATCAGAGTAAATCGCATTTGCTCATCAGATAACACCACTAAACAAAGACTTGGGGACTTAAGACACAATCAAGATGGCACGCTGACAAAGTCATATAAAAAAGGATTCAATAGAGCATGTCAAGTCACCAGAGACTAGCCCCTTCAATACAAAGATAAGAAGGTCAAAAAAAGAGTTCCTTGGTGCTCACGTATCATGCTTCATCGTCTAAATATTCGAGGTAGGTCCGTCATCACTGGAAGGAAATTGAAAAAGCAAAAAGTTCCCTGAGCCACCAATCTTTACTGTAGACAACCAAAAAGCATGAAATGATACTTTGGTCCGAGCGAACCTACCGCAAAACTCGTCACAACTTGGCCAATGCAGACCTTGTGATGATAAAAGATGCAAGTGTTGTCAGCAAATGAAACAAACAAACACATTATTTGGATCCAATAAAACCAGTTTAACCCTGCCGCAGCAGGTTTGCGCCTGTCCCAAGTCAGGAATTTATTAAGCCTTTGTGTGTCTTGTCCTTTTTCTAGTTAGTTTACTTTATGTCTATAGGAGTTTAGGACGATGTTTATTTCGCTGGACTTGATTGCTCTTTGTTCAGGGGCCGACTCCGACCTGCCGTTGGGTGTGGGGTTTTCTCACCGCTCATTGAAGATCTTATTGTGGCTTTGAGTTGTTATTAACTCCCCTTTGGGTCGTTGTCTCTTTGACACATTCTTCGTTTCCCTTCTTTTTTCTACATTCGGGTAAGGCATACAAGGTGTTCTGCAATGTAATTTTGTTATCACCTTTATTGGCAACAAAAATTACAAAGTGATTTTCTAATGTGTTTTGTGACAATTAGAATATTTCCGTGCATTGTAGCTGTCTCAAGTCCTTGTTTTGTCTTTGTTTATCTCTCTTGCCGTTTTTACCGTGTCTTTGGATTTCGATTTTTGTGGACTTCGCTTCCCTTGTTCCTTTGGTATTTTACTGCCGTTGTTCCACATTAATAGGATCTCTAAAGTCACATTCCGTCCTGTAATGCCTTTACGGTTAACTTATGGTTAATCTAGATTATATGACAAACGTGATTATTTTGACTTTCCAATTGTTAACTTTCCCATTCTCTGCAGCAATATACCTACCTCCCTAGCATAGGGAGTGTATATTTCAAAATTAATTCGTTGCTGTAGACCGTGCAATACATACAGTGACTTTGTGGAAAGAGCAAAAGCACTGTCAATTAAATTGCTGAGATAGGGATATGTTCAGCCGTTGTTACTTTCGTTCCTTCAGAAATTCTATTGCCGTCATCACGACATCATAGATAGATATGAAATGTGAGTGTCATAAATGAAAACTGACAATTTCAGCTAGATTCGCGTCTTCCCGGATTTGACATTACCGGTTTTGACTGTACCCTGGATTGGCCCACTGACAGTGTGACGGGTGCTGTATACAGAGCAGGACATGCTTACCCTTCCGAAGCACCTGATGTCAATATGTTTTTTTAGATTTCACACTGTTAGAGCTTTAGTGTTTGTGGTGTATATGTAGTGTTCGTCTGTTTTGTGGTCATGTGATGTCTTTAGTCTTCCGTCTTCTGGTGTTCTTGCTTTTGCCGTGTCTCTGGCCTTTGATTTATGTAATCTTGCGCTTTGTTCCATCGGTATTCTACTACCGTTGTTCTGTAGATTTCTTTTATAGTAAGCAATCTTCTATATCAATTCCTTATAGTATAGCTACTCGGCCTTGTATACGTGGTTTTACACCCATCTGTCAACGTTATTCACTGGCCATATCAGCTCACAAACGGTCGCCAAAAATGTAAATTTTTAGTTGAAATGTAAAGGAAAATTATCATTTTTTAAAATTATTGAAGTTACATCCATGAGAATGTTTATTAATTTTAATTATTGCTAGCCTCTGTATTAAACTTTCTAAAACAAAAAGAAAAATCGGGATCACGGACCTTATTATCTAATTATTTCATAAAATCGAAATTTTTGTAGTGATTTCTTTGTAAAATACTTTTTTGGAAATAACCTCCCTTGTTTAAATTTCATGTCAAAGAAATTTATAGAACAAAAACTATCCTTAATTTTCTATCAAAAATGAATGCTAGGCTAAGAGAAATAGGCCCATTATTTGTGTTTTCAGCGAAATATTTTAAAGATTTACCCAAATTTTAAAATTTTTGTACATTTTCTAAAATGAAAAATACTTATCAAAGAATGAGACGTGAAATCAAAATGGCGGAGTACTACAGAACCATATTAATTTCGCTTGCATGTATTTTACTTACTATCTGCGTGTAAATTTCCTGTTTCGTAAAAAGGTGAAACATCTCTTACGAGAACTATGTTGTAGCTGAAGCTTGGTATGATAACAACTTATTACAATTATTTTCCCAGTGACCAGTTTTGACGCACTTAAGGATTTTTGCTGCTTTAGTGTAATTCTCATTAGCACATGTTCATGTAATATGCTGTTTTCTTGTTAAAATACCTTAATAATTGATTACATCAAATTTTTGTGGTGTTCAATGTACAAATAAAAGATATAGACAATTTTACGAATCCCACCGATTCGTAATTACCGCTATCAAAAGAACCCGAATGTCACACTTAGGTATACCCTGTAGAAATAACTTAATACCGAAGCTACCTGCATAGGCTCGTTTCGACAACTTTTGTCTTTTCAGTGCACATAAAATCTAAGCGTTTGGAAGTCCGTAAACTCAAAGAGGTTTAAAAACTAATAGAGAACAAATAAACAATATGATCTGAATATAAAGCCAAAATCAGCTAAGGACAGAGCTTTGCACGAGGGCGACACTCCTTAGTTTGCAACAAAGTTTACTACAATTTAGATATTGTAATGTTCTATATAGAATCGGCTATCGGGTCAGCACCGAAGTACTGAATACTGGGCTGTACCATGACATCAGAGATAGATATGAAATGTCAGTGTCACAAATGAAAACGGATATTTTCAGCTTGATTCATGTCTTCCCGGATTTGACATTACCGGTTTTGACTTTACCCTGGATTGACCTACTGACAGTGTGACAGGTGCTGTATACAGAGCAGGACATGCTTACTCTTCCGGAACATATCATGTCATTGTTTTTAAGAGTTTACGCTGTTAGTGCTTTATTTTTTGTGTTGAATTTGTAGAGTTTTCGCGTTTTTTGGGCATGTAGTGTCTATTGTCCTCCGTCTTCTGGTGTTCTTGCTTTTGCCTTGTCCCCGAACTTTGATTTGTGTAATCTTGTGCTTTGTTTCGTCGGTATTCTACAGCCGTTGTGTAATTTTCTTCAAGTTTCGCTGGAATGTTTTTGAAATTAGAAAAAAATATCACTGAGAGTAGCGGAGTCGATTTGCTTTGTCTGTTGACCATCAAATGGATATTAACTGAATTTTTTACGAATTTTGGGTTTTTAGGGAAGAGAAAAACCGTAAATTTTGTGTGAAATTTAGTAAAGTCTTATATCTTCTGTTTTGACAGAGAGATTATTTAACTTATGCAATCTATTAACAATTAAATATCAAAGAAAATAAAATCCTTAAAGACGTCATTACTTACGCAGAGTTAATATACGTCACAAATAAAATTAAATGCGTCATTTCTGGTCTGCGTCAAAACATGTCACCGGACGATAATAAAACATATAATATTGTAATATTAACTTACAATACTGTTAACGTTGGTAATGTGTCTAACAATCCTACAGGGAGCATAGCTATCTGGTTTCTATTGAGTGTTCTGTCAAAAAGTATTTTATTAATTATAATGATAAGAACCGACCAGACTTGTCTGTCATGACATTTTACCTCGCGTTCTACAGACATTGTCTGCTTTGATAAAAAATCTGACTTTTTCAAAGTTCTGAGTCTTCATTCCGTGTATTATGTACTTGATGGATATCCATGGTTCTAGAAATGGGCTACTATTTCAATATTTGTTGGAATAAGTAATTCTTTCTGACTTTTTTGGTTACAGCTTTTCTGATTATTTAATTCAAACCACAGGGGTCGGAAATTTTATCAATATTTCAATTCAAGTTAAAAAACATGTATGAAGCCCCACACATTTAAGTTTCACCATCGTAGTGAGTGGATTAATATAGTATAAAAACATGAAGACAATTCAATGGATATGTCCGATAAGGTGCAAAAGTGCCGAAATGAAAACTTGAGATTTGCCCGTTTCAGTCCTGTTTGTTTCAGTACGTTTGTGAAACGTCAATGTGTGGGTCTTCATATTTTAACTTTAGATGAAATATTGATACAATTTCCAACTCATGTGTTCTTACACTGCTGATGAAAGTTTACTCCTGGAAATACCATTTATTATTCCACTTTGATATTTTTTTAAATACCTATACGTACCTTCGCACAAAAGGTGCAAATCTTTTCAGTCTGAATTCCTTTGCAATTCTCAATGTATAATGTAAAACCTGTTTTTATGCTGAATACATTGTATGTAGTCTCCTTACATTTAATATTTGATATTGATATTTAATATCAAGTAGTAAAATATAAAATAAAAGAGCATTTCGCATATTTCGCATTTGTCATGTACTCGTGTTATGTCTTAATTTGTAATGGAATAGGATCCATGGTACTACCACACATAAAGTGCATTGTTCCAACAGTAATTATTCATTTATGTTTCCTTTGATCGCACATTTATATGTTTTTGCTGTATTATCAAAAACTCTGTCTAGTCCAGCTTCTACTTTACATGTAGTTTGTTTTGTGGTCTATTATATTTAACAATGAAAAAATACTGAGAAAATGCACATGATAAAAAGTCACTACAAATATGATAGAACCAAGCAGTAGAACAACGGGTTTTACTGTTGTTTCTATCTCACTGTAACCACGAAACCTTCAACAATGAACTTTGCTAATATCTGATAGTAAGTTCAAGACAGTCCCTAGCACCGTTAAGTTAAGGCGGATTCCATGGCTAAATGTCGAACAACGCAACATCCAAGTTGTTTTTACTCAAGAATGTCGGACAACAACAAACATAAAATTAATTGGCAATGTGTCCTACGTTGTCCGACAAAAGGACTCATAGAAGACTTTTTATTTCTTTAAGTTTGTAAAATTTGTCTCAAAAGTCTAAAAAAGTGAGGTTTTTTGAGAACGCCAACAACATTCCTTGACAAATTTGACATATAAACACTTTTGAAGATAGAAGTTCACTGTCGTTTACAGCAAGCCCAATGATAAACATTAAAATCAAAGCTGCCATTCTATGCATTGTAATTAGAGCATATGTTGCACGCAGGACCTAAGAATGAAGGGCATTTACTCTCCAAAACAATATGTACAGAGACAATTTTAGTATGTCAGGTAACATTAGAAAAGAGGTGTGATTCAAACGTTTTGTATAAAGAAAAATCGATAAACAAATATTTTTAATTATATTTTTTAAATTTTAACTAACATTTTAACAGACTAAATCTTTTTTGAATTATTATTTAACCATTCAATTATCCTTGTATCAAATGTTTCACAACATGAAAAAGTTCAACTAAAAAAATATATATACTTACAATCGTTTTAAGTGTGATTGAAATTCAAATATCCCTCGTTGTAAAGTAGAAATTTGGTTTTCGTGGATCCACCTAAATGGGAAATTTATAAAAGAAGAAATAATTTATTTTTAACATTTGTCTTGTTTCGTTTCCTTTTTTTTAATTCCTTGTATAGTGTGAATTTTCTTTTATCTTTTTGTGATTTACAGACCTCAATTAACAATGACAGGGTATGGAGTATATGCACATAAGAAAAGGTCTCGACGAATACAATTTAAAACCAAGCAATGGAATACGTGTTGTTGTTCTTTATCTTGAAGTCAGCCGGAAATTTTCAGTGATAAGCTGTGGTCATATCTCATGGTATTTTCAGGACGGCACCTAGCAGCATTTTCAGTTGAATTCATTGCTTTCAGTGGAACAGCGCTACATCTGTATTTTTTAACCAAAGATAGAGAATCTTTAACACACAAAAAATTAGCTAGCAAAGTATTTTTACAAATGTTGCCATTCGTTGCCCCATACAAAGACTAAGTAAAGACAATTACAACATGTAGACACGGGATACTCTTCAAGTCAATCTTGGGACATCTTAGCATTAAAATACTGAGACGTTGGCATTTAAAAAAATGGTCAAAATAATATTTGTAAATTATAAAAAAGTCAAAATTGGAAAGGATGTTAGTGTATCCATATGACATTTTTTACTTAATACTTAAAATATATAGAGAGCGTACGTCTACCACACGGAGAATTTAATTTACGGCCTCCACACTGCAAAAGAGACAAACTCACTACAAGTGCATTACAAAACTAAACATCGGAATACCATTTTATTGCTATTCTTCATTTTGAAGTTACCATTAGGCCTTCAACAATTACTTGCTTAATATAAGCTTTGTTATTTTCATCTTGTTTGTTCATATGTGTTCACGATTATGTTTGGTTTGAAGAGGAAGGCCATTGAAAAGATCTAATATATTCTAAACGTGTCATCCATATTCTCATTTGGATCATAATTACTAAGTAGAACATTTCTTTTTTTAGGATGTAACACTGAGGGTTTTAAATCATTTGACAAAGCGCCTACATTCCTCACCCCTGTTGACGCTGTCAAACTTTCAGTGAAAAGCTATATCAAGGAAAACCTTGATTAAGATTTCTCTATCAAAGACGTTTATTAACATCATTTAAGACAGAGTACGATTTTTTTTGTTTACATGGAAATAAATTGTTAATTAATTTTTCTATGTTTTTAAGCTCTGAATAGATTTTATTGTATTTTCACTGTGCTTTTTGTGCACATATAGGGTACGCTAGTGGTTAAGACCTTGTAGAACAGAAAAGAGACAATGAAGAAAATGGTAGCTAAAAGGTAGCAAAATAAGGGAAGTAGAATACCGAAGGAACATGGGATATGATTATCAGAAAAATCATAGTCCAGAGACATGGTAAAAACGAGAACACAGAAAAACAAATTCACACTTTTACTGATCTATTTCAAGAATTCTTACGCAACGATCGAGGAAACTCCAAAACTTATTTAAGAATTAATATTATTCGCTATAATAGTTTCCCTCTACAGTAATTTGATGCCATCTGATTTTCTATCGTTTTACCATGTACTTTTGTTTTGTAAACACAGAATTGCGTCATTTCATTTTTTTTAATTTAGCTTAAAAGTAAGGAGAATCTCCCTCTTTCATAGCTCTTTACTTATTTTGGCTCTTAATGTAGACCTTTTGGATAGTTGTTCTGTATTAGAATTTTACAAATTTTTGGTCCATGGTTTTTTTTTCAATGTTTTTATTTGATCTGCATACAACTCAATTTACAGTAACTTCGATATTTTGTTATTCAAAACTGATTGGTTAATTCAAAACAAATTTCATTTCATGTCAAGAAAAAAAGGAGGGGTTTCTTATCCATCAAAGACCTTTCAAGTTTTTGATCAAACTTATCTCTTACCGTTGACATCTCAGAAACCGTTAAAACTTTGACAAAGTTTTCTTTGTCCAGGAAAATTCTGATAGTGTCAACATGGTTTGATTAATAACATTCCACCTGCATTGCACCAACGACTTCTGTATGATCCTCAATGACGCGAAACGGTACAGCGTGCATCTCAAAACGGACATTACTACATTTTTTTCTTGTAGCACATAAACCCACGAGTTGCTAAACAGATAAAGTATTCCCCGAATCTTCAATATAAAATCACACAACCAAACTACATCTGTCATCTATTCAATATCAGTAACAGCTTGGTTTGTAAAATATTTAAAATTACAGAGGTTTTATTCTTTTTTTATTGGACTATTGGATTACGCATGTCCTTCCTTTATGGAAAATTATGGATCGGGTCCCCCTAACCAGAAAGTCTTGATCCGCCACTCAAATTTTAGATTCACATGATACTCTGCTTAATACTTAACATCTCTAATATATACTCATCATCAGAATAAACGCACCGGGAACGTAGGCGAAAGTCACAGATTTTCTCTCCGCTTAAAGGTTTTGTATTATTTTTTAATTGTTTGTTTTGTTTTATTTGTTTTTGTTTTGTTTTTGTTTTTGTTTTTATTTTTTGTTTTTGTTTTTGTTTGTTTGTTTTGTTTTTTTTTTTTTGGACAGAGTTACCAAAAACAGTTGTAGTTCTCACTTTAAGTAAGGAGCAACACTGTTAAATTTTAATTGCTTAAAGGTAGTTCGGGAGTTTGAAACTTCGCATCATTCTTTCGCATTTGACAAAAATAGAATTCACCATGGGAAAGTTTGCGAAAAGACTAAAGATGTATGATAATAGTTGAATTTGATCAAATATGCAATTTCTATTCGGAACCACGCAGAATATTAAACCCTTTTCAGCAAAATGGAGTTCTATTAAGAAGGCTAATTTGTATATCAATAATAGAAAAAAAGTTTTTCGCAATTTGCTCAAAAATAAGTCGGTGGCCCTTCATGTTTTTTTCATACAAACTGAAGACAAGTACAGTAAAATTTGATTATAAAGAATATCAGGGGACTGGTGAAATGAATTCGTTTTACACGAAAATCGTTATATTGTTATTACGAACTTTGTTATATTATAACGAATTCGAGTAAGCAGATGAACATGTAATTCATGTAATCTAAAAATTAAAACCATTTCATTTTACAATTTAATATATTTTACGTTTATAAATCTTGTTAATACGAATTTTCAAAATTGTTCGAATGTTTAGTTCCAACAATGTCATTCTTTCTCGGAATATTAAACAATTTCTGACGTCTGAAATCTAGATTAAATGACAAACGTGATGATTTTGACTTTCCAATTGTGAACTTTCCCTATCTCTGCAGCAATATACCTACCTCCCAGCATATGGAGTGTATATTTCACAATTAATTCGTTACTGTAAAGCGTGCAGTCCTTACAGTGACTTTGTGAAAAGAGCAAAAGCACTGTCACAAAAACTGCTGAGTCAGGGATATGTTCAGCCGTTGTGACTTTCAGAAATTCCGTTTAGAAATTCAATAGCCAACACAACGACATCATAGATAGATATGAAATGTCAGTGTCACAAATGAAAACTGACATTTTCAGCTAGATTCACGTCTTCCCGGATTTGACATTTTACTTTACCCTGGATGGACCCACTGAGAGTATGACGGGTGTTGTATATAGAGCAGGGCATGCTTACCCTGCATGCAACCTGAGGTCACACTGTTAGTGCTTTAGTTGATTGTGTGTTTTGTGGGCATGTGGTGTCTTGGTCTTCTGTCTACTTGTGTTCTTGCTTTTGCCTTTTCTCTGGACTTTTATTTTTGTTATCTTTTCTTTGTTCCGACGGTATTCTACTTCCGTTGTTTCATATTGTGTTTCAAAAAAAAAAGTTTTCTTTAACGAGACGGCAAAGCCATCTTTGAACCAAAACATTATGACGTTACAATGAAAAGACAGATAAAGGAATATTCCAGCTTGAAAATGTGGTCAATTCTGCATCCGACTGGTGTTTCGTAATGTGTAAATTCGTTAAATTTTTTTATGCATGTTCGTTATACTCGAGTTTTTATGTATATTAGCTAATTATTCACTAAATTAAGAAAAAAAATATCTGATGTCACTAAAATAAATTCAATTTTCGTAAAAAAATCGCTAATTTTCCCTAACATTTCAACCAAAACTGCTCATAATTTGCATGATAGATTTCACGCTTACATGGCCATAGACCCCCAATTTTTATTCTATTTCGTTGGCTGCTCAAAAAAACAAAGTGTAAATAATTAGAATTTTAGAAAATTTTATGTGACAGATTTTAGACCCCCGTACCACCTTTTTTTAAACATTTTTGAATTTTTTGGTGGAAAACGGTACTTTTTGAAAAATTAAAATTGAGAATTTCT
>MJUU01072725.1:3998-21082 GCA_002080025.1 Modiolus philippinarum
CGCCTTTGGTTATAGGCAAGGAATAAGATAATAGAATTTTCTATTACCCTTGCTGAACACCAATTTGATGTGACACAAGGGTTGTCATGTATATGCTGAGGGGAGTAGAAACTGTAGGGTAGATTTGGGATCTACGAGTAGTTCTATGAAAATCGATTAAGTTCGAGTTAGGGTTAGCCAAGCGGTCAGGCTTGCTAGTTTTACAGTTTCAGAAGATTACGCTGCTATTGCAGGTTGATGAGTTTGGGTATGAAAAATGACCATAGGTTGTGATCGAAATTCCCAGCTGGTTGTTGTTAAATGCGAGGACGCATTTCTTAGAGGCGTGGGTAATGTGACGAATATTCTATTTATAACAATTGTCAGATCTCTGTTAATACATCGTTCCCTGACATATTCATGTACCTATTTTTAGAAATTAGATAGGTGAGACGCTGTGCATAAAACACATAAGTATTGGTACAATTTAATCACTTCCAAGCCTTTATAAGTCTATAAAGATATAGGGAAAATATGCAGTTCATTGGTATTAAACTGTAGTGTCAAGCAGTAAGACGTTCTTAAGTTGCGATGTCTACTTTCACTTTCATTGTTTACATATTTCCAATGGTTAATTATAGATATCTACAGATAGTAATTTCTTGAGTCTGATACCCGATTCCAATCCATAATTTACTTAGCCGTCTGTCAGAAGCTTTAAAGAGAAAGGTTACAATTAGTTTATGCAAACGTTTGGATAATTATGATTATCATAAATAGACTGATCCATGAGGGGTGTTTGCAATAATAGACTAGTCCAGATTTTAGTATAAAAGCAGATGATTTCACAGGTAACCTCAGTTCTGAATAAGGACTCAACACATACATCACGTCAAGATCGATAGAGAAAGGTAATTGATATATAGTTTTAGTTAAATATAAGCTATTTAAAGAGTTGTTGGCTATTTCTGGATAAGAAGTAGACTAACATATTCTTTGTACCAATAGGTCAAGACAAGGAGGCCCTGACTAGTGGCACCTTCGTGCTGGTGACTGCTTGGCTCTGCATAAGGTCCAAGTGTCACTAGTTACATATCATACCTAACACAATTATCAAAACCAAAGATTCCTTTAGCCAGTTTGTTGTCCATTGGTCCCTTACACACACTAGGGATATCAATACAGTTAGGAAATACGCTACCATTTAACTTTAGGGGATAATCACAGCAAATCCAGGGAAATAACCTTGGTACGGATCCACGGGTACAGTAGTACCATCTGGCGTGTAGGAAGTGGGTGACCCCCTGCACGTTACATCTGTACAAGAATTGTAAAGACTAGAAATCAATCAAAGATGGGTGCAGAAAATACCAAATATGAGAAAGTCAAAAAAGAAGACCTTCCATACACTAATCAACAATTAGCTAAAGCCCAGAAAGATGACTCGCATATGAAAGTCATATATGAGCCCCTTGAAGCAATAGTAAACCTGCAAGTTCAGAGATGAGCCTATGTAGTCCGGAGACAAGACATTATTGGATCCTATGGAACACTCTCACACTAGTAAATGGAGTTATTACAAAAGAGTTTATAATAGAAAATGGTACAAGCACTTATAGACAATGTCTAGTGCCAAAAAGCATGCGGAATGATCTTATGTATCGAACGCACAATGCTTTATTGTCAGGACACCTAGGACAAAAGAAAACAAGACAGAGACTTATGCAGAAATATTACTGGTATAACATGAAGTGAAGATTATAGTATACATGTATGTTACAGAGAAACATAATATGAGGTTATATGGCCATACAGCTCATTAAAATTATTGCAGTTGGAGTTAACATATGTGTTATGGTCTCATGTTCATTTACTCCATATCCTTTCGTAAAATAGTATACGCTATTGAAGTAAATATGCACGAGACAAATAAATATGAGTAATGATATAGAAGTCTATACTTTTGGTATTTGGATGTGACATTCCCATTATCAAGAATTTTTAGATATGGAGAAAATGCTATGACACACATAAATATGAATTAATGAAAACATTGTGGTGATATACATGAATTATAAATTAAAAAAAAATTAAAAAAAAAACAAGACGAGAATGAAGATTTTAGTTTCAAATAGATGTAAAGTAACTGTTAAAGAGATAAGTCTTAACTTATTAGAGCGGCAGCATAGACTAAAAATGTTCTTCGATTGTATTTTTCAGATGGCATCAAAAATCTTGCATGTCTCAAACAAAAGAGCAAATGCATACTAGTGCATTTAGTGTAGGGAACCAAGAAAACTGTTATCAACATTTATATATACGTCTTGAACCATGTTAGAAGAAATCACATATCAGGAGAACAATGTCCGGCTTCGTGCACCCTATGTTACTATAAGTGTGACACCCGAGAAGAACTAGAAAGACACGTGGACTCATTCCCACCTCATAAGAAACTTGTGGATCTTCAGAAAAGATGTGGTGTTGAAAGGGAACCATTTGAATATTTCAAGATTTATAAAAATGCTAATATAATTACAGAGAAAGAGATTGACATTCACTCAAAAGATGAAAGTAAGAATTACTACAACAAGAGATCAGTTGAAAAAGGAAGAAAAAGGTACAACTCTGATTGGCAAGAAAAGAACTGTTCCGTCCCCAGAAGTATAAAATGCACAAGTTTTTAGTTTACTGCCTTCCAGCGAGGAAGTTGATAACATGAACAATTTTGATAAGACAGATGAAGACAAAAGGAAACTGAAAATCAGGAAGAAGTTGAAGAACCAGAAAGGAGAGTGGTAACAATGGAGCGCGAGGAAGATGTTATGTCGACCGTTTCTGCATCATCTTCATCATCATCTTCGTCATCATCGTCATCAGAGTCCGATGCATGAAATACATCAACTGTAAAGTACTTCACTAAAGAGATGAACAAGAATCTTGAGAAAATTTCCGAATACATGAACAAGTGCTTCAAAATAGGAGAGAAGAATACTGGGAAAATCACAAGGGAAATAGCAGAACAGACGAAAGCATTTAACAATGTTGATTATAAGTTAAAAGGACTGAATTTATGGCTTATGGAATTAAAGATAACAGGAGTAGAGATAACCACAACCACAGCCATCACTACCGACAAGATGACCGTTTTAACAAACATTACCGTCCATACTAAAGCCAGTGATTTGGCTTCTCAGTGTGTACTTACTGTGGACTTCACTATTACATTTATAATGTAAAAATTATGAATAAAATAACAAAACTTGAATAGTGTTTTATAATTTTATTACAATATAGTATATGGGTAAATGTACTAGAGTACAGCACACTATGGACATCAGATCTTAATATCATAGACAAGCATACAAACTGCTCAGTAACAAACACTTATGTTTACCATGTTTATTTTGGTTTAATAGTATATCTGAAGGATATATTTTAAGTCGGAGGACCTCACAGTAAGCAGAGGGTATTGTAAGGACCCAGTTTACTGATATTTTGACAAATTTTGTCTCTTTTATATCTAGTCAGTTCATATCAGCTGATCATACATCCTGACATGTTTGAATGATGATTTGATGTTTTCTTTAAGCTGTGTATAGTTGGCTTATGGAGACTCGTTTTGCCCAATGCTGTCAAACATTGATAAACACTAAAAGTGTACGCAAAGTAGTAAAATATTACAGCTATATCGTGCATTTTTAGCGTGCACGTTGTTACACATGTTCGAACCACTCAAGAAATTGACAACTTACGTCCCCCTTCAATAGCATTTTGACGAGGTTATTGAGATTGTCAATCTATTTCAAGGGCTTGGCTCAATTTGATATGTTGATCTTTAAATATTCACCAAGTTATTTTATTGAAACATGTCGTTTCCTTCTTGTTTTTCGCCTTTAAAGTGCACGGCATGAGGCCGGCATTGATGTGTTCACATTCCGTCAATCCACTAATTTTACTGACACTGCGCATGTGTACCGGGGTTTTCCAAATGTAGTGAGGTACGAGTGGGATAAATAGATATCGATCCCGCAAAGCGGCTATTTTTAAATATCATAAATAAGAAATAACACAAACAACAGATACATTTTATTATTTTATTGCTAATCTGAAACATAAGAAATATAAAAATGTATTGCAACATGAGATGTGAATGCATTTTAACTTTCAAGTAGCGGATATCATTTCGCGCCACTTAAAAGTTATCGCACTAGGGTCGCTATGGGCATTATGAAATTTTAGCAATTGCTATGCTTCTAGAGTGCTACATCGCTGCGCTCATCTGACGTAGCTGGGTCTTGCGTAAAGAAACGTTGAAGGGGAAGGCTGCGTTTTGGGATGAGAAGAAAAACCTTGTACAGAACTTAAAAAATTCACAGAATTTGTATTATATATATATATATATATAGAAGGATAAGAAGGTAGATTTTCTTTTATATACTTAAAAATTGAGTAATTTTTAACGGCAAGATATGCAGTAAATGTATTGATACAAGAAGCAAGCTTTTTGTCGTCAACCGCTGTAATACTGAAGGAAGTGATATTCCGATTCTGTCTTTTACTATAAATATAAGACGTTGAAATAGTACATGTTGCAAATGTACATGTAGAAAGAAACAAATTTCATTTTACAAAACGAAGTGAATTTCCAATACAATACATGTCTTTAGTTTTTTTAAATATAAATCTAAGACTTTAAAATTTACGTCGTTTTTCTGACTGAAAATAAACGTAATTGTAAACTTGTACTGCTATTGTCAGCAACATTGCAATATCCAGGAAACTGCATGTTTCACATTTAATTAATATAAAAAGAACCTCATATAAGCTAACGTTATAGAAGCCTTCAAACAATGAAGGTATAACAGGATAAGAGAAGATAACAAAAGATACACCGTATATATATATATATATATTGGTTTCCAAAAATAAATCATAAACTTTATATTGCCTTTTTGTATGTAAAACTACGGCCTAAGTTCAGTATTCACTTTTACCCCTTTATGTAACATCACGCTACCGAACCCGTGACAAAACGTTTTCCTTTAGGGTCCAATATTGAACTATAAACGACACTTGTAGCCGTGTTTGTGGTTGGGTCTATACGAAAGGAGCAATCTTCATTAAACCCGCCATCTTAATGAGTTTCAGGGAATCCGTCTTCACAGCTATTAGGTGACTTCCAGGATAATGGATAGAAGAATGTCCTGTTTGTGCGTGGAAACCCGGCTGTCGACCATTGTCAATAGCTGTGTTGCGATACGCAACGCTTCACGCAGTATAAAGAACCCAGCACAGCAACATAGGAACATAGGAACATTTAATTAATATTAATATAATACATTTAATCACATTTCTCCCCTGTCACAAGACAATCAAAACTCGCCCGAATTCTCACTTCCACTTTAATGTTGTTCCACTTAAAAGTTTTGAACTTTGTCTTCGTGTTGTAGATCACCTCTATTCTTTAATCAATGGCTCATCACTTTTGTAACATTTTAGTATTCTACGTAATTGATATCAAATAAGTAAGAATCGGGAATCAAAGCCTTTGCCGAATAAATAAATGTTGTTTTTGGTTATAAATCCACATCTCTTTAAAATTGATTTTGAAAGAAAGTATACTGTGATAAAAATAAATACGTGTGCAGTATGCTTGATTTTCTTATTGATAATATACGTCAAGTTTGAAGGTTATTTTTATCATAAGCAAAATTGATATACTAATGGGCAGGAATTGTGTTCCTCTACTTGCAGGCTTTTTTATATTCCTACGAGACTGAAGTAAACGATCATAAAATGAAAGATGGAAGATCCTTCAATCTCACTTACAGATACATTGATTATGTACTTCCCATTAATAACGCATCATTTGCTATATGGAAACCATCAATATCCTCCACAAGTAGAGAAAGAGGAAACAACAGAAACCACTAGATGTACATTTATTTGGACTTATATCTCGAATTTGACGAAACATGTCATCTCATTAATAACATTTACGACCTAAGGGACGATTTTATTTTAAAAATTATCAATTTGTCTAACATGGACAGTAGTATAAAAAATGTCTCTTGCTTAAGGATTGTATGGTTTCACAGTTGATTAATTATTCAGGAGCTACTACAAATTATAGAGACTTTTTAATAAACAAACTTATCTTCATGACCGCTTCTTTAATCAAGGAATAAAAAAATTCCGCTTCGTACAATCATTAAGAAGTTCTTAACAGATTTCATCCCCTTGTGGAAAAAATTGAAGTTTCGGTCCGAGCTGCGATTCGAGATTCATTTTTACTAAATACTGGGATGAACAATACGTTTTACTGTCTACGAACTTCTGTTAGCAATTGCTGTTATGTCGCTACAGGACACCACCACAATGGACTGGGATTGGAAGTTTGGCGCACCATAAAATCCACCAATTCCTTTGCAATGCCTGTACCAACCCAGGACCGTTGCGGTTGACAATTTTTCCGGTGATTTTTCACCTCTCATGTTCATTTGCCTCTTAACAATTCTGTTCGGTAATTTTGTTATTACCTCCATTAAAAATTCAAGTGAACAACTAGACCAGGTGAACAACATTTCAAGAAAATTTGGTTGGACTCGATTTGCAGTTTTAAAGGAGTTGCGGATTCAAACACCGACAGACGACGGATACTAATCCTTGTGACAGCAGGAGACACAATAACCAGCAGTTTTCGATTATCAGACATTGAATTTCGGTAATCGTGAACGTCAAATATTGGTTTCCGTGCATCTTTATATATAATTAATTACATTTTTGGGAAATCGATAAAAGACTGATCAAGAAATCAGAAAAATAGAAATCATCAGTATTCAGAGCCGATAAATTTACCTTTATTACTGGTTTTTGGAGTAATAACCTTGTCTATGGATCAATTTATTATTAATTCCAGTTTTTGGAACTCGCACATTAGTACGACTAACTTCTGTCGCCCCGACGCTTGCAAACACCTTTAAAGATATATTTTAGTATGTTGACTGCAACATTCACATTCTATGTCATGTCGAATTTTATGTACACCCTATGTAAATTTTAATATGTAAAAACTTATTTATGGTCATTGTTTACCAGATGTCACCTTTGAAGTAAAAAATCCACTAAAATGTTGAATGTCCAGTACTATTAAGGAACCAATGACGAACACTAAAACTACAATCCCAGACCAACCTATAACTTTCGATGATGTTCTATCATCTGGACTTGATATTAACGTTCGTATGTATTTATTAGTGTTCTTAGAGACCCTCAGGTCTAATTTCATCTGGTTTATTTTGTTCAGCAGTTCTTGATCCGTAAGATTTATTGAGCTATTT
Organism: Modiolus philippinarum; assembly: GCA_002080025.1. Classification (NCBI taxonomy): domain Eukaryota; kingdom Metazoa; phylum Mollusca; class Bivalvia; order Mytilida; family Modiolidae; genus Modiolus; species Modiolus philippinarum. The sequence goes on from MJUU01072725.1 coordinate 11,318, forward strand.
TTATTACAAAGACATCGGCAATCACTGTCTATTGTATTACTACTGACTGTTTGAAGCATGTCTGATGTTGTTTCACCGGTAGTTGTCTGTATTATAGCCGTGGTTGTCTCTACGTCAGTTGTAGTATAGTCTGTACTGTTTCTCGGACAGTCTGAAATGAAGATAGACGGTACTAAAAAATCTCTCGTTAAATGTATTATCAGCAACTGTTAAGGTAGATAAACACTTCTATCGATATCTATAAGTCTGCACAATTGAAGATCCACTTCTACTAACTTTAAATATATAATAAAATGTATCGGTCATCTTGCTTGTTGTTTTAAGAATCGAGATCAAAGTTTATTCATTTTCAGCCATTTTGTCATCTTAGTTTACATAGAATACACGGGGAAAATATGGACAGGTAATTTTCAACATAAAGGAAGGTTTTATGCATGAGAATTTTAAATATTTTTGTTTATAGATAGTTTATGATGTGAACTAATTGTAACAGTGATAAAATGTATGTGTCACCATGCTATTAAAGGAAATATTTTACGAAGTTTCCGGACAAAACAATATTTCCGGGATAAGGGAGCCAATTCGCGGCAAAGTGGTCAAAATATGACGTCCCAAATTCGTCATGACGTAATCAAGAAAAACCTGTCAAAAATTACTGTTTAAGCCCAAAAATCAAACCTTAATACCAGTATTCGTTTTTTTTATTATGAAATGCACAGCGCTACAGTGTCTGTCTACCTTAAGTACTCTACAACTAGATGTAATGCATGACCGATAGCGAGTGCTCAGTGTTCAAAAATCTCACGGTGAGTTCAAGCACAGGCACAAATTTATTTAGAAAAGGTAATTTAGAACTCAATGTTTGTATATTATGTTTGATTGAATGATCAATGTATGCATAGTATCTGACCGAGTATTCAATGCTGGTACAGTTGGGGTGATTCAGTAATCAGTGTTGGCATAGTACTGTTGACTCAGTATTCAATGTTGCCATTTTATTGGTCACTTAGGCTTCCATGTTGGAGTCTTTTCATTTTACCCCTTTTTGAAGATTCTAAAATTAGTAAGAACCGAACCGTCAATCGTTATTTGTTCTCTATCAGCTTTAACAAGTTTTTCGGTTAAAAGACTTCCAAATGTTTTGATTTGATCTGCACTGATGAGACATAAGTTGTCGAAATGATGCGCACATGCAGAAATTAAATTAACAGTAACTTCGGTATTTTAAAATCTAAAACGAATTCGAGAACAACGATGAACATCAAGGACCCAATAAAAACCACAGACGAGATCAGGTGCGCCGGTAGAGTAAGCATATCCTGCTTCTTATATGACACCACCCTGTTGGTCATTTTAAATTCGTTAAAAAAGTCAAATACGGTAGAGGCAACAACAATTATTCTTTTTAAGGTAAATATCTGTTGTCATCTGGAAAATAGATGTGTAATAGCGGCCCACAAGATTCTAATGTCGACCGTAAAACTTCTGGAGTGATGACTTCACGTTATGGGTACATATCTTTGTTAAAGTACCCTATTTATAAGCAACACGACTGTTTCAAGGAAGTCACTGTATCGACAAAAGGCCCTTGAGTAGCGAATGAGCTGATAGATGTAAATTCCATATGCCAGTGTTGTTGTAGTGTTGCTAAAAAGGGGAAGTTGGCTATTGGAAAAGTGAAGTCTTGGCGTATGTCATACAGATTAGATTGGAGTCTATCTCTGTTGTCACTTTCAAGATGAAGGTCAAGGAATGAAGCCAGTGCGGATTTTTCTGTAAATTCTTAATTTAGAGATTTTTTTTTGATAGATTAGATGAAGAAAACCAACAAAGGGAGGGTTGATTAGTAACAAATATCTTTACCATGGACTCTAAAATTGAAGGATTGGGCTATTTTTTTTATCATTATTTTGAAAAATCCCTTGGATGAATTCAACATCATAAGACTGGAGAAACATTGTAATACCGATAGTCTGTTGAAAAAAGACCTCCAAACTGGACAAATGTATTGTCGATCAGAAACTAACATTTTAGCACTTCTTCTGTATATTTTTCTCCAATTCGGAGTCATTTTCCACAGTGTAAGATTGTTCCCTACCTACAACAATTTACCTTTATCTTCGTTCACCGCTCCTACGGGAATTAAATCTTTCAGCCAAGATTTTAGTTGTTTATGAGAAATGGTAGTATATAGTATGGAGAAGTCGAAAGTTTTAATGCTGTTAAAGTGTGTTAATAATCTAGAATTTAAGATGTGAAGTAGATCTTTAGAGTTTTCCAATATCTACATTTCATTTACACAGCTTCTTGAAAAGCAAATATCACAATATTTTTAGACCCTCCTTTAAACTGTTCAGGTGCAGGTTGACATCTTAGATATTGGAAACTAAACAGATATAGGGGAGGTTTGTGTACCCATTAACCGGTTTTACTCTACTGCTGGCCTTTGCTAGTGCCGGTACCAAATCCGGCTGTCCTTATTCCTTTTGTCTTATTTGTGTTTTCCTGTGTAGTTCCCTGCCAGATTGTGAATGATATTGTAATTTTCAGCCATTGTAGATGTTCCTGTTATCCAACTTTTTTTTAGCTCACCTGGCTATGCCAGGGTGAGCTATTGCCATCACTTGGCGTCCGTCGTCTGTCCGTCGTTAGCTCACTTTCAAAAAATCTTCTCCTCTGAAATCACTGGGTCAAATTGAACCAAACTTTAAGTGAATCATCACTAGGGAATTTAGTTTCAAATTTGTTATTTTTGTATGTCTTAGGTCAAACAACATGGTTGTTGTTACTAAAAATAGAACATAGGGGTAAATTAAAGTTTTTGGCAAATAACTCAAAAACCGTTACAGATATCAAAAATCTGGTCGGTGTGAAAATGATCAGCATGAGAAGATCTACCCATGCTGAAATTTTGAAGAAAATCTGATGACCCGTCTAAGAGTTATTGCCCTTTTTCCATTTAAAAAAATTTCCATTTTCAAAAAAATTTCAAAATTTTGATTTTTTTTTATAATTTTTATTAAAAAACTATAACAGATAGAGGTTAAGTTTGAACAGCAAAAATGTTCAGCATGTTAAGATCTACCGACATGGATATTGTGAAGAAAATCCAAGTACCTATATATGAGTTGTGGCCCTTTAATGGTCAAACTTTCCGGATTTTTACTTTTTGTCCTATATTTCAAAAACGCTTTGAGATAGAGGTCGAGTTTAAACTGCAAAAATGTTCAACATGTTAAGGAACATATTTTATTGAGCATGATCAAGTTTTCCGACCGCTTCCAAGATGGCAGCCAGCGGGGAACTTAGTTTACATTTGACCTAATACATGTAGGAAAATTCATACAAAGAACTTCTTCTTGAGAACCACTGAATGGATTTGAACCAAACTTGGCATGAATGATGCTTATGAGGTGCTGACCAAGTGTTGTTACTTTGATGCTGATCCATCATCCAACATGGCCGCCAGCGAGGATCTTAATTTTTATACTGGACCCTATGGGAAAATGCATACAAAGAACTTCTACTTTAGAACCAATAAATGGATTTGAACCAAACTTGACATGACTGATGTTTATGGGGTGCTAACCAAATGTTATTACTTTTGTACCAATCTGTCATCTTACATGACCTATAGCATTGGACCCTATGGGAAATGCACACAAAGATCTTCTAGAGAACTGCTAAATGGATTTAAATCAAACATAACATGAATGATGCCTGTCAGGAGCTGACCAAGTGTCACCAGCTGTGAACTTAATTTAACAAAAGATCTTCTAGAGAACTGCTTAATAGATTTTATCCAAACTTTGCTTATGAGAAGCTGACCAAGTGTTGTTACTTCAGTGCTGATCCATCATCCAACATGGCTGCCAGCAATGAATTGGACTCTAAGGGAAATGCATACAAAGATATCATGGAAAACCATTGAAAGGATTCAATTTAAACATTGCATAAATGAAACTTGTGAGATTTTGACCAAGCTTGTTACTTTGGTGCTGATCCGTCTTCCGACATGGCCACTGGTAGCAAAACTTAGTTTAACATTGGACCCAGTGGGGAATGCATAAAAAGATCTTCTCCCCTGAAACTGCTTGAACAATTTTAGTAAAATTTTGATATGATAGTCCTTATGTGACCCTCTTCAAAGTTTTATGTTAAAAAGCTGCCAGCAGGGAACGTAGATTAACATAGGCCCCTTAAGTTTGGAAACTGCATTCAAAAATCTTCTCTGAAACTGCTTGAACAATTTTAATTAATTTTTTTTTTAAAAGTTTATGTTTTTATGTACATACACCACCAAAGATGGATCATCAATTGCGAATTATAGTGCTGCGGGACCCGGGTGAGCGATATAGGCCCTTGAGAGCCTCTTGTTTCGTTTGCAGAACTTTTGTCAGATCCTGCGATGTATCGTTGTTTGTATTAGTATCAATGTAATTTTGGTACCCAGTACAGAAAGTACAATCTCCAGGTACACGGGGAGATCCGTGTCTTCATTCTTGGTGGAAATCCCAAAAGAAGGCAAAACAGATTATTGATTATGTAATATCTCCTCCTTGACAGAGCAGTAGCTGTGTAGGTTGGATTGCCGTTGGAAATATCGATGCCTAGTTCTTTCTTCAAACAATGTGTGTAATGATTTTTGCAAATGAAAATTATGTTAATATACATTTTGATTTATTTGAACAAAATAATTACCTGTTGAATTGTAGTCAAACCCAAATACCCAGTCTCCATCTGAATAGTACATTGCTGTTCCTATATATGTTATTGCTCTTGGCATCGGGTCTGCCCAGCTCATGATCACGTCACAACCAACACTTGTACCTCTCCCTGCCTCTATTGTATCTCCAAACCAACTAACCCATAATTCTACATACGTATTACAATCCAAAATGACTTCGTCGATTAACACTATATTCCATCCTTGCTTTGCTTTACGTATTGCACATTTAGTGTTGGCCCAACCACCAAATAATAATTCATAAACACCACCATTGACGTCGTATGTTTCGAACAAACCAATATGTGCATCCTTACACGATTTGACTTTAAATACAATAGACTGTAACCCTGTACTGTTAAATCCATGGTCATCTAATATTTCATACGCATATCCAGCTGACGTGAATGAAATATGTGTCTCTGTAAATAGAGAAATTTCAATCAGGCAAAACTTTGTCTTTCACAGGCGATAAAGTTGTCTTCCGAAAGCAAAATTGTATTACTGATACCATGCTGTCATTTAATCAGACATCCTGCATCAATTTTGCTTTTTCATAGTCAAGGGTCAAATTTCTCATCTAAATTATTAAAAACTTTTACATGGACCGTGGTGTATTAAACCTCCATCGTGCTAACCTCATGGTGACTTCAAGATGAAGAACAACAATAAAAGCGTTGTTCTATTGCTTAGTTTTGTCATGTATTTGTAGAGACTTTGTCTCAACTGCATTTACTCTATATCCCTTCATTGTTAATCAAATAAACTTTTAGTTACATTGTCGGAACAAGTCTTTTTGATAATTTAAATATGTATGAAATGTTTGTTGAAACAGTTGAAACGACATAAAGCAGTCTGATTCAGTAAGTTTATTATTCACCAAACTGAAATATGTTTGACCAATGCTTGTATAATAAAAGAAAACCTTTATATTTTCACTTCATTATCCCAGTTTTTGTTGGTATGTAGTTCTGTCTTTTTAACTCTTGTTTTGGAATTAAACTTATCCCGTGCTATGTAAGCAAATGTAATATTCTACGAATCCAAGCTCATCTTAATTCTTAAATACATTTCACAGTGTATCTTTAATTTCTTAATATCTTCATTTTTTCCGATTAATATATCTACTGATTTCATCTGGTTTATTCACCCAAATAAAAGCAATATACGTTATAATAAATAAAATATTAGCCTTTTGATGAAAAGGAATATACGTTAAATAAAATATTAGCCTTTTGATGTGGAAATGGTTAAAATGAGTGATCCATTTTTGAAATGAAACAACGGCAGCAGAATACCGAAGGAACAAAGGAGTGAAATTTACAAAAATCGAAGTCCAAAGGCATGGCCAAAACGAGAACACAGAAAACAATGACGCCAGACACAAAACAACGACGCTAGACAGACAAAAAGCGCAGAAACAGAAATCACAAGATTCAAAACAAAGCACTCACACTGTTAACTCCAGTGAAACTGAGAGTGACATTAGGTGCTCCGGAAGGGTAAGCATGTCCTGCTCTGTTAACAGAAATGACTAATGTTTTATAAGTCTACTTTTATTATTTGTTCTATCCCTTTAAAGTTCACAGCATTGTACAAACCTTTGGTTTTCAAATTTCATTGACAACTTAATTAATAATACAAACTATACAGTCTACCACTACTAAAAAATTTCTTTCCAGTCCGCACAACCTTCGTTACTTCAATCTAGTATCATCAGCATATTATGATAGTTTCATTTTATGCTAGTGATGTCATTGTTTTTCTACAATTCCAAATATGTTAGAACAAAGAAAGACAATAGAGTTATAGAAGGATAACAGTCAACACCTACAATCGCCGAAAATTACAATCACAGACCACAATATACAAGGGAATTGCACTCACTTAAATAACGATAGGAACTCGGGATAGCCAGACTTAGTCTTTGAGAATATCTCTCTTTTGCTTCTTTCCACATTATTAACTGTAAAAGCAAGCCATCTTCATTTGTTGAAAGCTTTTCGGTTATATTTTAAACAGCTGCAATACATTTGTTCATACGATAAGCCGATTTTCAGGAATAACTCTACTCTTACGTCAATGTCTCCCCACACTTTACACTAGCAGAGATTTTAAAACTTCATACATTTCTTTGTAACCTTTCTTGGACTTCAAAAATATTAATAGGTTTCAAAAGAAATGAAATTTGAGTTACATTATTTGCTTTCCATGATTTATGTCATTATGTTTGTAATACAATATTAAGTCAGGCACATCATTTACCAAAATTACACCATGTTGTTTTAGATGTTTGTATGAAAAGGACAGTCATCAATTTTGACATCATTATTCTAAATAGTAATCGTTTGTAGTTCTATTCTCTAGTCTTGTTTAGAAGTTAATTCACGCGATGTTTAACAGATAAAGAGTAAAAAAATAAGTGTGAAAATTTGTAGAAACGTTGTCTCGTGTGCATTTACTCAATATCTTTTTCATCGTTTACTTATCCGTGATAATCCTAAACCTTTAATATAAGTTTTCATATTTAAGATCTATAATGTCTGATAATCTTCATTAAACATAATACCTCTTAAAATTTTATCTGTTAACTTTCCCAACAAAAGCAAACAAACCTTAAATAAGCTGGTGTTAGCCTCACTGGAGTTTGGACGTAGTAATGCTAAGAATTAATTACATATATCCAGAAAATATATGATAAGTCAATCACTTTTTTTAAGCTACGGACTGCATTACAATTTTTTGGTCTCTTTATTATCGATCAAGAACTTAATTTACAAAATAAAAATCATTCGAATCTCTACTTGACATAAACATATACAACTCTTATTTTAAGTCCGCATTATCTTTGTCTTCATTTTATATTCAAGGCTGAAATATTTGATTTTCTTTGTAACATGAAACAAAATAACGGCTTTAGAATTGAGTTACACAAGAAAAAAAGTTTGTGAAGGTCGGAAAATAAAACAATATAAATCAAGTGGGAATTGGATTTATTTACATTACAGTATATCAAATTCCCAATCAATTTGATGGTCATTGAATGTTCAAAGCTCCAGAATTTAAGAAGATAAAAATATAAAAAGGTATGAACTTAATATATATTTTCCGGAGATTCGTCTATGGACTTATGATAGCTATCTAAGATCATAAATGATGTATCATCAGCATAAGCCGATGATAGCCATCTAAGATCATAAATAACATAATACCGAAGATGCTGTTAATTGGATTCTGCATATGCGCATGTTTTGTCTCTTCAGTGCAGATAAAATCAAAATATTGGAAATCCATATACAAAATATGTGTAAAGACTGATAAAGAAAAAAATTACCAATAAGGTCTAAATAAAAAGCAAAAATCAGCGAAGCACAGACCTATGCATGAGGAAGAGACTCTTTAGTTTTGAACAAAATTGTAATGATGTAATATCAGCATACATTGATGTCATCTTTTTCTTCCATAATGCCCTAAATTTCAGCCCCTATCGACAAAAATATTACAGGGATCTTTGTACCGGAGTTTCACCACAACTCGTCCACAGTGGATCTCGAAAAAAACATTTTTGACTGCCTTTCATTGATAAAGGGATTCACTATCCAACACCTTATGAAGATAATCTCTGTAAGAATAGACCATTTGCCAATTCAAGCGGAATTCCCGAATTTGACCTTGCGATTTACAAACTTGGGCAAAGGGAAGCAACTTTAGACCGGACAAACACGGGTAGTTTCCAACGTAAACTAACCAAAATGTAAAAAATTATTTTCTCTTGACCTGCACGGATTCCAAGCTTCATCTTTGGTGAGATTTATCAAAATAATATATCCTTTTATGTGCCTGTTTGATTTTTTTTTATATCCCAATAGATCTCATGAGCCAGAATGCTGATTTATAAGGGTTTTTTCCGTAAATGTGACAACCTGTCCGGTGTCACGTGACGTTGATTGAGTAATAATTTTAAAGAACGGAACCAAAGTCGGTAATTGGCAAATCACCTATAACGACTCATGTTCCGTGTTTTCATTTTATTTAAATAAGAGATAAACTAAATATTATATCTTATTAAGTATAAAACGAGCAATTACTTTCAATTCATTGTAAGTAATCATTGCTGTCTTATGTACTTGGGTATTGTTCCACAACGCCAGCTGGACTATGCATATGAACGCTTCAGTGCTTTAATCATAGGAGAAAAACCATTATTACTCTCATTATTGCAATAAAGGCATTATATTATTTCAAAACTATAGAAAAACTACAAATTGATTGTGAGAAATTTTTTGTATGGTAACATGCTGTTATTTTTATTGTCGACTGAAATTTCTAATTACGAATAATGCCCAGATGACTTTTTGCATACATGTTAACAGCCATACATGTTGATATTTTAGTACCAAATCTAATGCAAATAATTGCGATATTAGAAGAAGATTATGAAACCATTCTATTACATATCAAAGTGCAGGATAATAAAATGATAAAAAGCAGTAATACCTACAGAGAGAATGATTACATCATTTGCAATGTAACAATCAACTTGATTGTATATCCTTTAAAAGGGAAATATTCGGGTACGGATGAAAAGCGTGATTTCGACAATTAAGATTCGGAAAAAAAGTTCTTGTTTAGTATTAATTTTACTTTAAATCTCTATCATTAAAAGATCATGACCACCAGGGTCATGTATTAAAGTAAATAATGTTGTCGTTGATAAAAACATCATTGTTTTCAGTATTGCTGGTGTCAAAAGTTTTATTACTCTCATGTTAATTTAAGGAGGACATGGTATAAACAGTGAAGGGATATAAAGTCTCAGCAAATGCATGGTAAAACCAAGTCATGAACACAGAGCTGTTATTGGTTTTCTTCATCTTGAAGTCACCACAAGGCCTTCAACAATGAGCTTTGGTCGTGCCTCATGGTAATATCAAGACAGCCCCTAGCATCGTTTTGAGCGGAATTCATTGCTTCATGTCAAGCAATGCTCAATCCTTTCGCACTTATGAACAAATAAAGGGATATGAAGTAAATATGAC